>JAEIIH010007740.1:0-13216 GCA_018904745.1 Drosophila orosa
CGTCCGGTTAAGTTCAGATGGCCCTGAACGCTTCCGGCGACAATAATAAATTTAAAAAAAGTTAATGAAATAAAGAAAATTTAATAAAGTTAAATGTGAATTTAATTTAAAATTGAATATTTAGTATTTTTATGTTATTTTCATACTTAATGGCTTTCATCATTTTATGATGAAATACTAATATTGTTGTAAAAATAAAGCCTATGGCTTTAGTTTGGAAAAGACTTTTAATTTGGTTTTAGGCTTAAAAAACGTATGCAACATTTGTTATTGTTTTTTTTTAAATGAAGCTATTTTCGCAGAAATTTAAGTTAAAAAGTTAAAGCTGAATTTCTTAAAGTACTTATAAAATATAGAAAATGTAGCAATTACTTAACTTGTATTAAATTTGATGGGCATTACATTAAAATGTACATCTATTTTAAGATTTTACAAATTTTGAATATCTTGTTTTTGTTTATAATTAAATTTCCGTTTTATAAATTACTTGTAACGAGTCCTGTAAATTCAAACTTAATAACACTCTTAAAATACTTATTGTAAGAATCTAATTAAATGTTTGTGTTTAAATTCCCATTATTAGGTTGGACTTTTTAAAGATAACAAGCTCAGTTATCGCCCTAGAAATGTGGTCTTTAACCATTTACACATTACCACGCACATTCACAGACACTTACAAATATGACTTTCCTTCAGCTAGTCAACGACGGCGCGCCGTTTTGCCAATACAAATTGTAATAATTGTTTGGAAAATTGTAGCACTTAAAAACACATTCACTCTCCCTTTTTTTTCGCTCCTCGGGGAGAAATAAAGGCCTGCGTGTGTGCGTTCGCGTTTGCTACTTCCGGCTTGACCACTCACACAGGCACATACATCTGCGTGTACCATGGCGTATATATGGCGTATTGGCCGCCATATTGTTTTCGACATGTGCATGTTTTTGATGTCAAGTGGCCGTCTACTTGAAAACAATTTTCTCTCTGTGGTAGTGAATGTGTTTGGAATTTTTTCTGCTCTTTCTGCCAACGCAGTCCTGCTGTCGTTCTTCTGATTGTTCGATTCTGTTCGCTTCGGGTTGAGCCTTAGTTCCTCCTGGTGCTGCTGTTTTTGCTGTTGTTTTCGACCCAATTGCGAGCATGGCATCCATTTTGTTGACGTCGTTATCAATTAAGCGACACGTTGCGTAGTAGCCAGGCCACAGTTGGCGTCAATTGACTGAACGAAATGGCCCAAAATGGGGAATGGCCAGAGGGAATCGGAGGGAGTGGGTTGCGACAGAAGTTGTTGAATTGTGCAGGGTCAATTGTTCGGAGGTCGGCACATAAAAACAAGTTGCATTTAGCAAGGACAAGGCCTCCTTCTTCTGTGCCATTCAGTTATTGTCCTCTAAATAGCTGTTGGTCATGTCCGAGCAAAATATTACCCGTTGGCCAGCAATGACTCAACTAGAAGTAATTGACGTAAATCTCCAATAATGGTCTGTATAATAAGCCTGATAAGGGCACCTCTTACTTACTCCCCAGGGTGGACCGCAGCTGGTTGGTCAGTTCCCATAAGATAACCCTATATCTTTGTGCAAAACAAAATAAATTTAGAAAACAACCAATATAAATAATTTCACTCTTAATATTTACGTTCATTAAATTTGGAGAAATTATTCTACCCTAAACCCAGGGGTTTTAACTTTGTGACAACAGAGAATTGTCTTTGATTCGGTAAAGAAAAAAAATATATATGTGTATTTATATATTTATTTATCGAAAGCTAACAATTAGTTATAAACTAAGAGGTAACTTAGGTGTAAGAGCCATAGCAGCTTAGGCCTTCAGCTCGCTTTTTATGGTATTCTATGGGTTTTATAGTAGGCTATATAAAAATTGTATTACTATTATTGGATAAAAAATAATAATATACTTATATTAGCAATAAAGTTACATGCGTCTATCTCCATTTCCTTTCAGTAGAGTCTTGAACTGTCGTTTTAAGCCGTACTAGACTGTAGCTTTCTCAGCTTAGAATAAGTAAACTTAACAATTTGTTCCCTAATTATTGCAAGTGGGGTATTTTAAATATCGAAATCTTTTAAAATGTTAGTGGGAACCCCTGAGATTACCTTACAGGTCCACCTTAATACTCTCATTTGAGTTGTTTGCCAGTTAGTTGGAAGTGTATCACCGAAAACACGCACAATTATGCATGTCAAATTAAGTGTAACTACGCCCAAGTAATAGAATCTGTTGGGGGTAGTGTCTGAAGGCGGGAAAAGTTAGGGAGACGTACGGATTGAGGAAGGAAAGCGAACACGGCGGGCGGGCCATAAATCTTCAATGTGCTGGCCTGGAGAATCAGCGAGCGGTAACTAATGATGTTCATAATCGGAGTGGCATGTAAAAGGATAATGGCAAAATGCTGATTAACAGGGAAGGCAAGCCACAACTTCATTTAAGCTCTCTCTCTCTCTCTCTCTCAGCACACTTGTGCTTTACGGTGTTTGTTTGAGTGCGAGTGTGAGTGTGAGCCGGAAGTGTCAGTAGTGGACGCCATTAATTTAGCGGAAATAAACAAACAAAATGAACGGGGAAACAGTAAACCGCAAACGGAGAGCAAGAAAGAGAGAGAGAGGGAAATGAGGAGAGTAAGCGAGAAACAGGCTGGAATCTCGGTACTTGGCATGGGCTTGGTTTGAACAGGATACGCTCGTGCTCTGCTTATAATTGGAGCATAAAGTGAAGCTGTAAGAAATGTGCAGGGCCGTAAAAAGGCCAGGAAGTGGCAAACGGAACAAAAACCAAAACCGAAACAGAAAACACCAGCAGAAAAGGAACAGCAATAGCGGCAAAGATACATTTACAGCTTGGCCTCGTTACACACACTCGGCAAAAGAATTCTAGATTCTGTATGTGTGAGACTCCCTTATAAATAAAATCCCCTCAGCGACTCTATCCGTATTTTGATACCAAGTTTTGTGAGAATATATGGGAAATATACACTAGGCTGTAGAAATCTCGAATAGATATATACAGTCTTAGGAAAAATTTCAGGAGCCTAAGTAAGATGATTTTAATGTTAATAATATCGTTAATTTTATATAATTTTAGTGGTGTAAAACATTCTTTCAGTCCACGGTATTCTTACAGTCGATTTTATCTTTAATCCCTCTTTTTTCCTTGCTGCCCGCGTACAGTTAATTTATGACCTGCAACAATACACATACAGAAACACAGATTGCGCCTCCACTTAAGTGTTAGAGCCGAAAAGACTTTCCAATGCCATCCTGTGCCGAGTCATGAATTTTAAGTGATTCCCTCTGCCTTTCTTTTTGTTCTTTCTTGCCTTTTCCGTTTGCATTCTTTTCACAATTAATGTAAAATTTAATTTGACTTGGCTTGAGCACACGTTGCGTGTGAAAAGGGATTGCGAAAGGGTCTTAACATTGCTGCTGCTGTAATTAAAAGGCTTTTCATATAAATATTTTAGTTGTCGGCCCAAGATAGCAAAGATGGCAAGCATTTAGGAAGAATTTTTCGCAAATCAAGTGGATTTATAAATTGATCTAGTTTTTCATCATAGATTTTAATTAATCAAACTACGCAGAGATTTTTGAAATATTCATATTGATTCAATTCATTAAATTATTTCATTATGCGAAGCAAATACTCCGGACATTTATATTACACGTTAACTGTAACCGAACCAGCAGCAAATATAGATACATACGGAAATGGCGGAGAGCAGGACGAGGTCCTGTTTCACACACGCACACACTTATAGTAAATTGAATGGGCAATTGTGGTTTTCTATTAAAAATGAGGGGGGCTCCTCACGCAAAGTGCAGTAGTGGGTGCGGAATCCGCACAAATACATCGACAGACAAGTCCTGGGTGTTGGCCAACAATTTTATGGCTTTGGCTATTATTTTACCATTTTTTGTTGTGTCTGTCTGTGTCTATAAATATTTATTACAATTTCGTTATGGGCCAGCAGATTGAATAGGAAAGGCTGCTGCTACTGGGACAGGGACAGTTAGTTGGATGTGGACAGATTTATACTTGCCATGACAGCAAAGTTATCTGGGACCTCACTCACCCGATCGGAGCAGACTTCCCATTCAATTAGGCACACATAACTCAGGGTAAACCAAACCCACATCAGCGCACCAAATTGCTGATTCAATTGCGAATGCGGGTCAACGTTTTTTGGGCCTAGGAACGCTCGTTCGAAATGGTCAGGCCTAAGATTTCCATTCTGATTCGTGCCGCAAAACTTTGTACAATTCTCTCGGTAAATAAATTAGAAAGAACCCAACGGGGGGTAGGCGCTGGGTAAAATCGTTTTTAATTATTTGCAAATAAAAGGCGTCCGAACTCTTGCAATTAAGGACCGAAAAGTACCCACCGAAAAATGAGCAAATCATAATGAATAAATGTCGCACCGGAAGTGAGCGGAAGCCGGTCCAAGTATTCCACCCCTTTTCCGCCATAACATTTCCGCTCAAGTAACGGGGATTATGAGGAAGGGCTGACGGGGGACTATTCCTAATGGGAAACGCTGCTTGGCATAATAAACTGTTCGTTTCTTTTCGGAAGCTTTTGTTGTTGCCTTCAAAGCGTGTTGACTTTGTTAATAAGTTTCGTAATAAGTTGCCGGCAGGGCTAAAGGATGTCCAAGGATATAAAACAAACCGCAAGGGCATAAATAACCCAAGAAAGCGGCTAAAAAAGTGTGGTCCAAATGGAATTTAAGGAGACTGATTAGTAGGGGTTAAGAGAATACCCTTCTACAGGAAGGGTGCATTTATTTTACAAGGCCGTTCTTAAAATACTTTCTATTGACTAGGAATTATTTTTGTAAACTATATTCTCTGTTGTTCGGGTCTTCCAATTAAATAAATACAAGTAGCCTCTGTTACTTAGCTGAAAAGATTAATTAGAACTGTTTCTTTTAAGTTACCTCTGTTTTAATTTTCCACAACTCGTCGCTAAGTTTTCTTATTTTTTGTTGTTAACAACTTAAAGAGGAAATATCATTCAACTGTCACCAAACCACAAAACCCCCTGGCCAAAGCCCAAGCCAAAGTTCTAAACTAGACAAAAACGTTGGAGAATGAGGAGAGTAGGCAAAAAAGATGATTAATTTACGCGTCCAGCAGTCCATTCGTTGTCCTTTCTCGGGATTCTGCTCAATGGGACTCCGTCTCATTGTTTGCGCAGATTTACAAAAGCAGCCGAAACTTAATTTGATTAACTTTGAGTAGGTTTTTTTGGTCGCCTTTGTCTTTCCGGTTTCGGTTCATCAGCAGAGATGAGATGCGAGAGAGAAAATGAGAAGAGCAGAGGATTGGAGGATTGGAGGAAAGTGAAGTGGAGGGGACTGATGGAGGCAGGACGAACAGCAGGCGAGAAGCAACGTTGACGTTGATAATGATGTGGCTGGCCATCATCAGCGCTCGTCCGTTGGCCATAAAAAGTTACAGACTTTTAAGTGTCCTGCGTTGGCATTTTATTTTAGTTTATTGGTTGGCAATGGCGAATGGGAATGCCAGAGCTGAGGGGCGAGGTGGAGCGTGTTTATGGCCGGGGCGTTCTGCATAGATGGGGGCTCGTAAATCGGTATTAGTGTACTTAAATGATGTCCACGGCATTGCGCAGACAATGAATACGAATCGCGGAGCGAAGGCAAATTGAATGCCAATTTTATTTGAACTTAATTAAATGGCTGAAACTTTTTTCTAGAACGAGAGCAGGCTGGGTATATAAAGTTTGCAACAGATGCTGTCGCTTAATGCTTGGCATTTTGCAGCTACATAGTTACATCTTTTCATAAGCCTAACAAAAGACATTTTTTCTAGCTTATAGTTTATGTAGGTCGTTTTAATTTTAATTAATTTGTAGTTTCAACAAGTATTTACTTAAGGAGCTACAAGGTATTTAGTCTAATTACATTCTTATTCAATCTTTTCAGACAGGCCAAAGGATTCCTTTACCGTGTGACAATAATTTTGCTAATAAGACAATTTCTGGTAAGCTAAACGGATTTTATAATATGGAATATTAGAAACATATCTTCTTGGATTTTTATATATTTTCTTAAGATTTTAAATAAGAATAATTGTAAAGAATTTAAAGCTGACAGAAACGGGAAACGAGGCGTATACGCATGGCGTATACATTGCGTATACGCAATATTTTTTTTTATGATTTTGAATATTCACCAATAATTATAGATATCATCTTTGGTTTTGTTTTCCCCCTTAACCCCATTTAAATTAGTTCTCTTCCGAATTTTTCTAACGTTTTTCCCCAGTGCTGGTATATTTTATTCACTCAATATTGAACTTTTCATAACTTAATTAAGCAAGGGCCAAACTGGAATTGCCTTCATATATGCATTAGCTGCTGATGCCGGTGCTGCTGCTGCTGCTGCTGTTGCTCCCATGACTGAAACTTTGCAAAGTCTCTGAGAGGAGGGCTAATGTCTTTGCTTTGGCAATTTGGTTAAGGGCGTTTTGCTGTTTTGTTGTTCTGCTGTTGGGCGTCGCTGTTGCCTCTATTCCATTCTCTTCCCCCTGCCCTGTGTGCTGTTCTTGGTAATGTTTGTTTTCATTAACATTGTTGTTGCTATTGTTTTTCGCCCGGCAACAACAATAACAACAGCAAACATTGGCGCAACTACACTTGAATGCATTTTGTACATGGAGCCCGTACAACAGCTACAACAACACCATCCGAAGCAACAACAGCGAAAGCCCCTAAGGTATAATTTCAATTTCAACACTTTACAAACACGCCACAGTTGCGTCATTAACTGTAAAGTTTGCATGCGCGTCTCGTCTGCAGTTTGCATTTTAAACACTGAAACAAATTGTAGGAGCTTTGTATTGGAGTTGAAATATGGAAAAATTGTCAGTGACACTTAAAAATTCCATTTTGAACACAACTTTAATGCAAAAACGAGGTAGTGTTACGCATCTTATGCTTTATATTTCTTTTTGACATTATTCATTGAATTTTTTTAGTGACAGAGAGGAAATGTTGAAAAATCTTTAAAAGTTCCACAAGAATCTCCTCCAAGCTAACATAGATCATTTTGAATTACTAAATAGTTATATAATCACACAGAATATTAAAATAAGTTGAAAGAAATTCGTTGAGTGCAATAGTGTATCCATGTCTGTATGACTGCGTGGCACTAAGTGCGCTCTCTGACGGAAATAGCCGAAAGCAACGACGGCGGCAGCGACGCTGCGTCGGAGATGAGTTCAACCCAACGTCAGGTGCAGCAGCAGCAGCAGCAACAACTGCTGCAACAACAGCAGCAACAACATCGAGAACAACAGGCGCATAGCACTTTTCTAGTAGTTGCCGTTGTTTCATAAAACTTTATTGTTGCATGTTTGTTGCCTTGCGCCATTGCTGTCACCAGCCACATTACTATTGGTTGTTGTCGTTGTCGGTGTCGCCACCGTTGCTGTTGTCGTTGTCGCGGCTGCTGCAATGCTTCAAGCCAAACATAAAATCATTTCAGCCACCCCGCCCTCGAGCATTGACTAATGCTGACATGCCGGCAACACGAACGCTGCAGCAGCAGCAACATCAGGGCCACCAGATACATGGCGGGCACTACAGCAGTTGTGGACCATTAAGTTGACGTTTTTCCGTTGAATTTGCTGTGACATTGGTCCAAACGCAGCACCGACAAAAAATTATACATACCTCTATTCGAATATAACAAAATAAATCCAGTTTTGTGATATTATTGTATGTATTAAGTGAAAGACTCATGGAAGAAGCATCTATACATTGAAAGTGACATTCCAAATTTATTTTTATATTACAAAAACTATCTGAAAGCCATTTTAAATATTCTAATAGAGCTATATTTAGGTTTTTAGATTTGGAAAACTTTGTTGACGCTTTTTTTTTCTAACAAAACTTTTTGAGAATAAATATAATTAAATTAATAACTACCTATAATAAAATATTCTCACTCTGTGCTGCGAGATGTGCTCGTCTGCCTGTCGAGGGCGTTGATAGTCATCTAACTGGGCGAGCAGCCGCCAAACAAAGTGGAAAAAGGCCACAGTTCCGCTTGGTTATCTCGGCCAACCTTCAAGGTGAACGATGGGAAACTGTGAAACGAGGAAAATTTCCCAGTTGCACATCAAATCGATTTCTGAGTTTTCCCAGGAAGAAGGAAGAAAATCAATTTCAGTCCTGATGGAATAATCTAATTTTTATTACAGCTGCATAGCTATTCGTCATTTGCTTACTCCCTCCGAATACACAAATACAGATATAGTTGAAGTTATAGCATCGAGGACTTAATTTGGATTCTGCTGGGTCTTGGAAAGTTAAGCAGGTGAATTTGTATGAAATTTAACTTTGCTTTTAATCTGTCGGTAGAATATTTGAATTTTGTTCTTAGATTGAAAGTATATTTACTGTATGAAAAGGTTTTCTTGTGGTAGGTGCATAGGATTCAGTGAAAATAGTCAAGAAAATGTATTTTTAAATATATTAATTGGCAGTTTTATTGTTTTTCCCGCCTCTGTTCACACATAACTTTGATCTTCTTTCACGATATCTCATACTCTAAATGCTGCCGGATGCACAAGCTGCAAAAACACCGGCAAACCGGATTGCACATTTCTTTTATGCAGTAATCATTTGCGGCACTTTATTGAATTCCAAGCGGGAGCGCCAACCGAAAACAGTCCGCACAACACAATTCCCGCCCACTTCCGACTGCCGCTGGCAGGTGTTGTTTCCTCCTTCCTCAGTAACCGCCGTTTTCCATTTTCTTCATGCTCTTTTCCTCTCTGTTCCTGGCTTCGATTTTCCCTCTTGTTATTCTCTCCCACACATCACATGCTCGCTTTGGCTTCTTGCTTGCCACGGTCGTGATGTTTGCCTTGCTTTGCAGGGCCAAAAAAGTGCAGGAAAGAGATGCATACTTTAAGGCGAAAGTCAACCGCAAAGTGAATTCCTCCATCGACAGACGCCATCTTGTGGAAGCAAGTGTGGCCAGATTGGTTTTTTTTTAGAATCTGGATTTTTTCTTGAGTTAGCTAATACTAAGTTGTGGGTTTTCTTTAATTTAAATTGCATATTTTTTACCTATTGTAAATTTATTTTTGTTAAAGATTTGTCTTAAGCCTGAAATTAACCGCAACCTTATTAATGCTTCTTTGAATATTTTATTGAAATCAAAACAAAATCATATTAATGCTTCTTTGATTATTTTATTGAATTCAAAACAAAATCATGTGCACATAAATAATTTTTAAAGCATTCTTAAGATTTTGAACTTGTCTAAATATTCGCCCACACACAAAATAGATTTGTTTTTCAAGCCAAAGGATCGGCATCACTGTGGTTGTGCGAGGTCCCGGAGCAGTAATCTTGGGCAATCTTAATGCGGATATATTAAACTTATTTTTACAGCATTTCTCTCGGCGATTCCTTGGCCTCCCCAATCTGGATTCTTTATTTTCATATACTTTGTATTACTTGTGCCGCGCCCCTATGCCTTCCACATCCTGCCGGTTCCGCAGATTTCGTAAGCGCGATAAACTAACCGCCTGCCGGCACCCCTCGCCTGCTCTCTGGGTGCTTTTCAACACGGGCAGGCAGACAGACAGCCAGTAAGTGGTGGTGCAGTGGGTGGTGCGGTGGGTGATGAGTTGGTGGCAGTGTGGGCTATGTGTGTGCATGTACGAGTGTTTCGCAACTTGAGGCGCTTGCCACTTCCGCTGGCGGTCTATAAGAAAACACTAACACACTCGCCGGCTGTTGGCTACAACTTTTCTTCTGCTTTCCATTTAGTCTCGTTTCGTTTTTGTTTTTTTTTTTTTCGGTTATCCCCTCACTTATTTCAGTTTTATTGCTCGGCATTTTATTGCACAAATTTTAATATTTATTTTTGCTGTTGGTTTATTTTGCACTACGCCTGGAAGGCAATGTCAGCGTGTGGGTTGAAGACTGTTTGTGTTGGTTTTTTCCCAAACACATACACCATCCACTCGCGCTAGATGCTTTGTTTGCTGTCTGCTCGCGTTTAGTTAGCGTTTTTCTATTGCAGCTCCGTTTTAATGTTTAACAAACTTGAATGGCGCAGTTGAGAGCTCCCAAACAAACAGAAAGAAATTACAAACGAAACCGGCTCGCTTCCTCTTTCGATCTTTTTCCTTCCCTGTTTGCTCCCTTGTTTGTGTGAAAAGTTTTGTGGAAATTATTTTAAACCATTTTTTTCTCTCCTATTTTCGTTTTTGTGCTTACGCTTTTATCTAATTAACAGAAAATTCGAGAATTATCATTGGATTTGCGTATACATTTCAAGCTGCTAATTAAATAAACACGCAAACTCCTGAGTATGCAAAATATATTTATAATTTTGCGAGTCACCACTGATGCGTACTACAAACCATTATTTTCGAAACAGAACGTGACATTTTTGTGGAACACGTTATTTACAAAATTCAACAAACTGTAGCGGCCTCCGACTATTCTCTCTTAAAGCCAGGGATACCTCTGTGGGGGTGAAAATCTATATTGATATTGATGTTCGGGTACGGGGTATCGTCTTTCTTGCTGCGGGTACACTCCCTGATTATAATGGTCACCATAGCCTCCATGTCTTAGGGACCCCGAGCTCTGGAATGCGCTGGGAAATGCGAAACCCTCTTGCTGATGTGAGTATCTGGGGTTAGGGTGCTTCATTGCTGGCGACGGATTATAATGGTCACCATATCCCCCATGTCTCATGGTGGTTGCTCCATGGGAGGTCCTGGAACATACGAATCCATCCCTTCCATAATCATGCTTTGACCTTTATTTAATTATTTACTCACTGTACTCCATATCGGGGATTCATCTTAGGATTTCGATCATCAACATAAGCCAGGTGGTTCAAATTTGGAGAGTATTCGGAATTATAACTTTCCTTAAGTCGTGGCTTACCAGGTAGACCGTACGGATTGCCGATTGTTGAAGCCATTATCATCATGCTCCAAACGTTGTCATTGCCGTAAAGTTTTGCAAATTCTTCGATGCTTTCCTGGTAATAAAAGAAAGTTCACATATTTTGGAAAACTGAATCTAATTAAAGTCTTACATCCGGAGACACTATACCGGGTAGTGGAATGCCGCTATATGCCATGTCTTAATTTTTGAAATAATTTTAAAACTGGAAATTTCGAAAATAAAAAGAGAAATTTTGGATCTGATTTTGGTTGTTGTGGTGGAGAGGAATCCCAATTTTGATTGATATTTTCCCTGACACAAATACAGATTTAAATTTATAATTGACGTATTTCTCAAGGATAACAATAGGCTTCATCTGAGAACATTTAAACTGTTTTACACTTTTAATGAACGCCGCTTTGGTCCAAAATAGGTGTAAAGCAGTTGACAGGCAATTATTGCACCCCTATAAGGCCGTCAACTACTCAGCACATCCATTTAATTCGCCATTTATTAATTTACGCTGAAAATCTTTAACGACAGGTTCAGGCTTTACTACTGCCATGGCAACCTCATTACCGGCGACTTATTGTAAATAATTATTTGCAGCTTACAAGCATTTTTTATGCCCTTAGCGTATGCGCAATTTATGAATAAATCATTTGATCTCCGCATTCGCCAGTGGGTTGTCGTCCTGCTGCATCCGTTCGCCCCCGCCTTCGAGTTGACATCCTCTTCACAGGATAATATGCAATATGCATTTCGAACCGCCAACCCGGTGGCCAGGTGCCGTCCGGCGACCGTTGAGCTTGTTGTTGAGTTTTAATTAATCGAGAACTCATAAAAATATTTAAATGCAAAAAGCGCCGAGCTTACGTCCATATGGCAAGGGGGCCGGGCCATATCGTCAAGAGTCGGTGACAAGTGGGAAATCCCAATGCATGTTTTATTGCCAACGAGTGCAGAGGGGAATAAGCGCTGAGGACCCTGCTGTCTGCGCAATATTAAATTAAAAACGATTTTTATAATTGGTAGAGGCTACAACATCTCCCTATTATTTCTGAATAAAAATAAAATAAAGAAACGACCACAAGGCCTTTTACAACTAGGGTTGTCAAATTAATGGTTGATACCCTACCCTCAACAACTCTGATTTTCAATCTGTGCAACTGTGCAAACATCGCAGCAGAGGTGAAAGTCGTGTTTCAGTATCGATAAATCGATAGAGAGTGACACTGCACTTTACTTTTCTGGAAATTTTCACATCATTTATAAGTGCGGGTAAGGTGTTCCGAAATTACTTAATTAATTCGTTTAGGTTGCACAGCTGTAATTATGGTGGATCCTAGTGTGCACCCGTACGCATTGAATCTAAGTGGTATGTAGAAGATGCAATTATAATTTTGTAAGCAAGTTAATAATGTTTTATATTCTAGAGAGCGATGAAAGTTCCACAGGCTCCGATTTTGGGTGAGTTTCTGTTTGGTATTTTAACGCACGTGACATTCTTATACAAAAACCTGTTGTTCCAGGTGTGTCAGAGAGGAATCGAGCTCCTGCGCCTATGAAGAAGATGCGGCCACTCCAGGTCTTGGTAAGGTGCACAGAAGCCGTTCGCGCACTCGCCGATCATCAGTTAATAGTGCCGTGAAGATGAACGTTACACAAAGGAAACCGGCTCCCTATCATCCAGAACCCCAATCCTCCAGTGCTTCCAATTCCGACTCGCGAAACAGTTCAAGCTCCGAGTCTAATTCTACGGCTTCCGGCTTATCGTCTAAGCACTCATCGAGCTCGGAGAGCGAAACTATGCAGTCATCGCCCGAGTCACCTTCAAATCGCAAGTCACTTTCAAATACACTAACTGCTACGTCGAACTCGGAGGATGACTCAAGGCAGTCATCGCCAGAAGCAATGCCCAAGAGAATTTCCAATCCTTATTCATATATAAATATTAAAAGCTCAAGCACGGAGGATCCAGCAATGCTGGATCCCTCAAAGGGAAAGTCAAATTCCGAAATTGCCTCAAGCTCAGAGGATGAACCGATGCAGTCATCTCCCAAGCCAACTTCCAAGGGCAAGTCTCTTCCCGATATAAATACTGGAACCTCGGGCTCAGAGGATGAACCGATTCAGTCACATTCCAATCCAATTTCCAAGGGCAAGTCTATTTATGATGAAAACTCTGAAACCCCCAGCTC
Source organism: Drosophila orosa (assembly GCA_018904745.1). NCBI lineage: Eukaryota > Metazoa > Arthropoda > Insecta > Diptera > Drosophilidae > Drosophila > Drosophila orosa. The sequence goes on from JAEIIH010007740.1 coordinate 13,164, forward strand.
AGAGGAGGAACCAATGCAGTCATCGCCAAAGCCAACTTCCAAGGGCAAGTCTA
>JAEIIH010007782.1:0-18664 GCA_018904745.1 Drosophila orosa
TGAATATAAATATTATAAAAACAGTCCAAATTTGGATATAATTCCAAAGCGGAACAAAGCTTTATAGTAATTTTAAGGTTTAATTCTTTCTAACTTCAAACTTATCCATAATATTTCAACTCGAATTTATAATCATTGGAAAATATTTTAATATATTCAGAAAAGTTCCCTAAATATGTCCTATATATATCCTATATATAAATGCATTCCGAAACATTTTAATTCCCCAAAAATACATCCTGCAAGGATATAAAAACGCCGTTGGCCAAGCGCACAGTCATGCACAGTCATATTTCAGGGCAGTGTAAGCAGTGTTCACTGTAGCTTGTGGTTATGTTTGTGGATTAGTTGTCTTGTTGGGGGCGCACCTCGCGGGGTCGCTCTGTATGAACTGGGCGCCCTCGGTGAGGGCCAGTGGATTCGTGGTGGCATGCAGCCGTGGAGCCGTTATGTCCAGCTTGCGCCGCACGCTCAGTGTGCTGTTGTTGTTGTTGTTTAGTGACTCGGTGTTGTTGTTCTTGGAGGAGGAGGAGTAGGAGGTGTTGGAGGAGTTGGAGGAGCTGGAGCATGAGCCACGTAGGTCTACCACTGGCGTGGTTATAGCGGAGAGCTTGCGCCTCACCTCGTGACTGCTCTTGCTCTTGGGCACGCTGGGCGGCTGAATGTGGACATGATGCACTGCATCTGGATTGGACTTGTGGCGCGGCAGGGTGGCGTGTATGTTAGTAATGGTGGCCGGAGCCGGAGCCGGAGCCGTAACCGGGGCGGGTTTAGTGGGTGAGGTGTTAGGTGCAGTAGGGGGTGCAGTGGGTGGCTGGGAGGATGCTAATTGTGTTGTGATGCTGCTGCTGCTGTCGGGGCTGCTGGTGCTCCCTTTCGAGCCGCTGCTGCTGCTGAAGGACGAGGATGTCGATACATACATATTATCCGCCAGTTTTCCGCGTTCAAACAAGCCCTTCTTGTAGCAGTTGAAGAGGAACCAACAGATGGCCACCATGGGTAGGACGAAGAAGAACAGCACGTACAGGAATCGCTGGAGACCAACGGAACCTAAAACAGAATCGAAGGGGTAATTTAATTTCGATTAAATTTAAGGAATAAGGGATCGCCCACTCACCATTTGGATCCGTGGCTGGTCCGCTATCTGGCGATCCTCCTGATCCCGATCTGGAGCACGACTCGCCGCCGAATCCCACTTCGCAATGGCAGTGCCCGCGACTGTTGCATATGCCATTCCCATTACAATCCTCCGGACAGGGCGTACCCATGCCCTTCTGGCGCACCGTGGCCACTGGCAGGCAGCGCTGATCCACGCACATCTTGTCGTCGCCGCACTTGGCTCCATTGGGCGCCAGGCCAGGATCAGTGGTCTGCAGTCCCAGGTCCACCAGGGCCGTGCGACAGGCCACAATCTTGCGGTCATGACTAACGTAGGAATGGGAAAGCACCGCCGCCGATTCCATGCCGAATTCGAGGCGTTCGTTCAGGTGAATGCAGTGCAGCATGCCGCAGTTGACATGCTCCGCGGGACAGCTTATGTAGGTCTTGTTCTGCAGAATGTAGCCACAGTTGCCCAGCCTCGAGCCGAGGGTGTTCTTGTCGTAGCAGTGCTCCGAGTTGTCTCCAGTGGGTCCCCACAGAGTTCGGCACTGATTCGAGTGGGAGCGGCAGTTGCCGTGGTAGCAGTACGCCTGACCGCCGTCACAGGGCTCCGTGTCGCGACGGAAGACATCCGAGGGACAGTACTCGGACTCCCCAGTGCAGTATTCCGGCAAGTCGCACTCGTTCTCCGCCTCCCGGCAGGCACTGCCCGCCATTTTGGGACGACAGGTGGCCAGGTCACAGCACTCTCCTGTGGCACAGGAGGCGTTGGAGTGCAGCATGCAGGTCTCGGCATTGCAGCAGGCATTCGTGCAGTGTTTGGGCAATCCGCAGTCACACTGCTCCCCGGGCTCCACGAAGCCATTGCCGCAGGTGGGGGAATCGAAGAGCCTCTCCGGCTTGTTCCTCAAACAGTAGTTCATGCCGCGCGAGAAGGCTATCGTGAGCTGGTCAATGCTGCAGCTGCTCCAACTCACGGGCACCACGGACGTACTCGAGGCAGCCATCACACACTTCTCGTCCGGACAGTTGCAGTCGGGGGAATCGTGCTCCATGCCAAAGTTATGGCCCATCTCGTGGGCCATCGTTGTGGCCACCATGGCCGTGTTGGGACTGTGCTGCATGCTCACGCCGCCGGAGTACTCGTACGTGCAGATGGGACCCTTCAAAGCCTTGCCCACAACGCCGCCGGCAAAGGTCTCCTTGGTCAGCAGCTGGGCATTGTCGTTGGGATGATCCAGCACCAGTTTGGTGCTCCGGTAGTTGAGGAAATTGCGCAGCGTCACATCGCCGTCGCTGGAGAACTCGATCTCGTTGGACTCGTTCCAGATCACCACGCCCACCAAGGCCACAAAGATGTTTAGAGGAACGTAGAGCTGAAGGAGGTAATAATGGAAATTAGCCTCGATGGTAAGGGATAATAATCTTAAAGAAAACTCTTACCGAATTAATAATATTTGCCAAATTCTTGCAGTGCTGGTGCACCTTCTTGGCGCTCTCCTGGAAGTGCTTGTACACCTTGTTGTCCACCACAATGAGCAGCTCCACGTAGCTGGAGTATTTGTTGGCATTGTAGGGGCCCCGGATCAGTTGACTGCTATCGTCCGCCTGGCGCCGCTTCCGGAGAAGGGCGCGCTGGAATTCGCCGCCATCCAGGCGGTGTGGCAGTAAAGGACTCTCGCCAATTCCATTGGCTACCAGCGCCTCCTCGTGGTCGTGGCTGTGGCTGTCGTAGCCACAGGTGGCGTTCGTTGGGACCATGTCCGCCTGTCTGTGAAAAAAAACAATAACAAATCGAAGGTAATTTGATATTTCCGTGGCCCACAAAAGGAATTAATAACGGAAGTGGCGCTGGCACCACATAAACATAATGAATGAGAGCATTTTGGTTATGGGTTTTTGGGTCTCATTTTCGTTCTGGTTCTGCTTCGGATTCGGTTCTGGTATCGCGGGCCTTGGGCAAATATTTCCGAAACAAAAGCAAATATTTATGGCCTGCAAATAGGTAAACATTTGGCTAGCCAAAACTGACCCCCGTGCGTGGCTATCAAGCGCAAACAATTATGACAAGTGAGTAAAGAATATTTTTGGGTCGAAGAACGCGATTAGATAAGCGGTGGTAAGATATATTATGGATATATTAAGTATAGATCGATATTAGAAAAGGGAGAAGATAGTTTAACTAACTTTATTTTAACAAAGATTATATTTTCATTAAGTCTTCTTACTTTACACCTCATCTGCGACTATTAAGCTAACAAAATTAGCCCTGCAATTTAATAAAACCCTGACCCTATCCTCTTCCACTTCTTGCACACTTCTGCTAATCCAATTTAAGTGGGTGAAAAATATAACCTGCAACTCACCTGAACAGATAGTGGTCATCCTGCAGTCGCCCCGTGCTGTCGACATGGGGATGGATGAAGTAGGTGTGCTGCCCATCGAAGACGATGCCATCCAGTGCACCGTCGCAGGTGGAGAGGGCCACCACAGAGTCTGGTTGGCCACGAATGTGTCCCTAGAAGGCAGGTTAACCAAATGGAAATGGAAATTATAACACAGTTGGAGAAAAGGGATGAGCATTTAAGGAAAATATGAACTAAACCTTAGGTCAAAGTATAACATTTTCAATATATTTATAAATGGTAACAAAAAGAAAGAGCATTTAAGGAAGATATTAACTAAACTTTAGGTACAAAGTATAACATTTTTAGAAGATTTATTATTACTTTAAATAATGTTTACAATTTCCCTACTCTTCTTTTCTCTGAGTGCCCGGAAAGGACTCTCGTAACTTACCTGATAGTGGCATAAATCAACCTCAGTCTTAGTGAAGTTGCGGACCACGTGGCCACCAGTGGCCACTCTGCTCGAGTTCTGATAGCGCAGGAAGTGGTGCTCCGGCAGCAGGCGATCATTTCGCTGCAGGTCGATGGTCACCCGCTGGCCCTCGTGGGTGTAGCTCAGGCTGATGTGCGGCGTGTGAAGGCCGTCCTGGAAAAGAGCAGGGCATGAGATACCGTTAACGGGATTAAGCCATTTTCAGTTTCAATTTTTATTTCATTTTCGCATGCAAATTGTGGGCTAGCCGAGGTGCGAATGTGTAATGTCCTGCTGGCCGCAGGGGTTAACTGGCATTCCACCCCAAAAATTCTACCCCTCTCACATGTGAGTGTGTGTGTGCTGCTGGTTGGAACTAATTAAAAGGGGGGGCTTGGCTTTTTGTCAGCGCCCCCGGAGGCATGCAACCAAAATTCGCGCAATTTTTCGTGACTTTATTTACGGGTTAATTTTAATTACCTTACCAAACGCTGTCCTGTGCGGGTGAAAATTGTTGAAAGTGTTCCAAATATCTGAGTAATTTTATAACGAATTTTAAATGGGGGGGCTTTGCTCATTATTTACAGCAGCATAAATGTATGAAATTACATGGCAAATGTTCAGGCAAACACAATTTATGACCAACTATAGCAGAAATTACATTTACATGATTTATGGAGAATATCAGCTTGTATGTGGTTTAAGGTAAATTAACCTTTAATCATGTTTAAGTTGAGCCAATTATAGTCAATATATTTCCGAATTTAAGCAGTAAAATCTTTACAAGGAAACTGCTAGCCTGGTATATAATTTTCCCAAGTTTCCCCAAGTAGGCCTAGCAAAAAAAACTGCTAGCCTAGTTTTATGTATATAATTAATCCCTAATTATTTAATATTTCCCTTGACTACTTACGGTGGCGTCCAGAGTGGTTGGCAGGCTGCGCTTGGTGCGTCCATGTTGCACCTGGGGACGTATCACAGTGTGAGTTGAGAACTCGTCGAGGGCAGGAGAATGCTTAGCAGTAACGGTGTGTGCTGCAACGGGAGGAGAGGGGACAAGAAAGAAGACATTCATTAAGGTGTTGTAAATGCTGTTAATTACAAAATACTTTGCGGGCCACCGCACCCAGTATCCCCCCGTGCCGAACAAAGCTTTTGCTGCGGTGTGTCTAATAGGCTTAAAGTCAACGCCGCCAGGCATCCAAATTGCTGACAACTTGAGCCCAAAATTAAGGCAAAGCGAATGCCTGCCTCTCTGATAATCACCTAACATGTTGCCGGGCCTGTTGAGATACTCTGATAAGGCTAGAAGCAGCATCACTCATACTCATACTCAGTCTCGCTCTTATTGGGCCTTTTTCAGGCCAGGGGCAGGGCTAAAATTAGCAAGTTCATAAATAATATCGGATAGATACGGGGCCAGACTTTTGGACAAGCACAAGCACATCTCGCACAAAACACGTCTAATTAATGCGACCCGCCAGACGGCCCAGATGTCTGACAACCCTGCCAGGTCCCCAGTATCTCGCAGATACAGCTGCGTTTTGCACTTGCATGCAGGACAAGATACAAATGGGGTCATTAAAATAGCACTTTGGATTACAAATATATTGTATTCCCACAGATTGGTTAATATTATAGATCTACACTAGAATTTATAGAATTTATGATACTTTCTTTGACCATAGGAAATATGTATAATTCATTTAAAGAAGTTTATTGATACGCAAGGATGCCCAAACGTGTTCTCCTTGGCTAAGCATTCATGTTCTGCCATTATTATATTAATTAAAAACAAAATTCAATTAGTAAAATATCAAATTATTTATAAGAAGGCTTTTGTAGGACTTTTGAGCCTCCCAGCAATTTCTGCGGCATCCCTGAATATTTTAAAACAATACCATCAATAGGGAAAAAATCCCATCTATGTATTCATAATTTTTAACTTAAATACAAGCTTATAGTTACTATACTCTGACTTTTTTACTTTATTAAAGTCAAGACCCTGTTTCTATTATCTTAAACCCAACTGTGTGTATGTACAAGTGGAAAAGTGGACACGCAGAGCCCGAAGGCACAATCACTCCACTCCTGCGGCCAACACGAGAAAACAATCAACCCGAGCGCAGCCCCCCAGTAACTCCCTGCATTTTACTCCCTCGAAAAAGCATTTCAATTTTCCAGCATCTCCCCTTTTTGTGACCGAGAAACTCTTGCTCAAAAGTCACTTTCCAGCGCCAAATGTCACACGCGTCAGGGCTTTTTGTTTTACACCAAGCAACGCGTCACAAAATGCTAAAAGAGTAAAAACGAAAACAAAAAACACAAGATTCTGTTGTATTTATTTTTGTACCACACCCGCCGTTTAACGCAAAATCATGAAGAGGCCGCCAAGTTGTTCAGAGAGAGTGTGTTATATACATATATAAAAATATGTTTTTTTTGTTTACACACTTTTTATTTTTGCTCTGCTTTGTTGTAAAGCGGATTTCTCCTTCTGTCTTGCAGCTGTCTCTTTGGGAATAAAGGAGGCTTTTCTTGCGAAAACAGCAAGGAACTGAAGTCTGTCTCAAGTCATTTATCGACCTGGTTTACTCAACATTTGATCAACAAAGGTAAGCAAAAGAAAGGCATATTAAATTATTAATAATTTATTACTTAAATTTCCAACATGAAAGCCAAATACGTATTGCCTTTAACCCATTTATTAGGTGACTAACACGTGTAGATTATAAATAACATAATAACAAGGGACTTTATTTGGAAAAGAAGAACCAAAGTGAAAGCCTAAAATGTAGGGGCATTAGTTCTAACCTTTCTATATATAGCTAATTGATGGATCACGTGCAATAAAATATATAGAACAAGGTGGGCTCCACTTTTTCCTCCATTCTTTCCATAAAACCATAAAGGTATCAGTACTAATTTGGCAACTAAGATTGATGGATTTATTTAATATCCAAAGAATAAACAATCTGTTGTGTTTTTGCACACACTGGTTGATTCGTGTATTTAGAGGTTTTCCACGCAAAATTGGAAATTAAATGAAATTCCAAAAACAAGTTGGGTGAGGAAATTTAATTTCCGAGGGAGGTGTGAATGGGGAAAAACTACTTAATGGGTGAGACATCATAAAATCAAGCTAATGACTGTCTCGAACTAATGAAAATTCCCATCGACCCAAATTTTCCTTCTCCCCATGTGCAAAAGGGGGCTGGGCCTTGGTATTTCTGGCTTATTGTTTACGGAAAACAATTAACCCAAAGCAAACTTGAGTGATTGATTGGCTGAAATGACTAATGAGTTGCTCTGCCAGCCAGGTCAGGCCTCCTTCCGCGCTTCAATAAGTTTTTCCCGCTCATGTGTGCCTCTTTTCGGCAGAACTTTATTTCAATTCTTTCTCCTTAAGTCATAAACACGAATTCTGCCAAGTAGGTGTCGAATTTCCCGGCTGATAAGCAGCTGCAAAAACAGCGATAAAGGATGCACAAGGATGCATGTTTGCAGGCAATCCGAGAATCCAGGACACAAAACAGATTGTTGGGCAACTGGCGCCAGCAGGCGCCTCAAGGACTATTGTCCTGAACTACTCCGTCGAGTGGAAACTCATTAAAACTAGAACATAACACAAGCACCCACATATAGATAATGCTCGGCAACGGGAAATTATCGCATATGGCACTGTGAAAAAATGGGTCTTAGGAAGAAATAAATTAATTGCTATTTAAATGATATAAGTCTATTTTTTATAAATATTTTAAAATAGAAAATGGAAGAACCTAATTATTTATAAGCTTAAACTTCATATAAAATTCGCACTAAAACATGTTGGGAATTATAAGAAGAAGCAGAAGAATGGTTCCAAAAATATATATTTTTCCCCTAATTGAAGAAGGATTTTTTTTTCAAATCCCTAAAATTTGATCTTCTAAAAAAATAAACTTCTAACTGCAATATAATTTAGCTCAGGGCTTACTTATTACAATATTAATGCTAAAACCGTTTGGGAATTATAAGAAAATGTAAGCAATAAATCCGTTTAGTATTATATATATTATCTAAGGATGTTTGGTACTACTGTAAAATATATATTTTAAGACTCCTAAATTTTAAACTTAATTTATTACAAGTTATTTTTCCCACTGCATTTTTCAACAAAAGGGGAAATTATTGCACGCTGAAACCAAGTCAAGTCGGCGTCTTGAGCCCGAAGCAAACATATGGTAGGATTTCCGAATCGAGGGTAAACGGGGTCGTCGTCGTCGTCGTTGCCTGTCTGTCCATCACCGCGCGGGTCATGAAGTGATGATAGATTCTGCAGACTGCAATAAGGAACAAATTAGAACCCGAAGCCGCCGAAGTCTCTCCTTTTTGACGAACTGATGTCGTCGCGTACTTTGATGTTCCCATATGTCGATGCTGATGATGACGATGATGAAGTGGATGCTGCCGCTGAGACTGGCAAGGATGTGCCATAAATATTGTTTGTTTGTTTGTTTGCTTAGACTTGGCCACGGGGTTTGTTTATTTGAATCTTCAACGGGGGGCTAAATACAAAGAAAGACGCCCGCAGGCTTCAAACGGATTTTGATTTCGACTCACACATTTAATTTCATATCTTCCCTGCATTTGTCACTTGTCACCCACCAAGGGGTCCCCCTTAGCTAATAAATGAAATCTCCCCTCTGCCACCCTCGCGGGACGAAACCATTTCCATATAACAATCAACGGAGGCAATACAAAATTTATTAATAACTGCTGGCGTGCCATTAAAATATGAAATTCAGTCCCGCCAAATGAATCCAATGGATATATATTGTACTTTACAATGAACTTCACATTGAAATGGAAATAGAATGGGGGACAGAGAATCCCAACCATTTGAATGATGAAAAATGTGAAACCTTCTCAAGTGCATTCTTCAATCATAGCCAGAAGCATTTAAATATTTTAAATTATGACCCAGCGATATGCCAAAGTCAATTTGGGCAAAGTTTCTTTCCACTGGGCTCTCTGATCATAAAACTTCCAACACTTTAACGGGGGCCCCCGAAAGGAAAAATATTAATAGAATCTCGCTGCCATAAACAGATTAGTGCTGCTAAAGGGCGGGGTTTTCCTACACACTTTTTGGTAAAGGAAAATGGAAAATGCATTCCGAAAATCGAATCCAATCGAACCGAATCGAACCGAAACTGTATGTGTGCCTCTGCCTAATTGATAAACAAGGCGAGGAGACGATGACGTCGATTGGGGATACGGATTTTGAAGTCGGTTTTGGGCCTGGAACTTGGCTTTACATTTTTTTTTTTTTGGGCCCCAACACTGCAGCAGAATACAAATTGGAAATGCATACGTAGGTTATTTCCTCTGTGCCCCCCAACGAAAATGCGTTTACTGCCGCCGCTCGAGTATAATTGAATAATAAAAAAATTTCAATTGTTTTTGTAGCTTGGTGCTCAAACGAAATTAAATGTTGGAGAAATTCAAAACAAACCCCCTCCGACAAACAAAAGCCAAACTCAATTGAAGGCAAGACGACACCACAAGCACACACATCACAATTTAATTAAATTGTTTTGGGTTTTTAAAAGAGAGGGGTTCTAAATTGAAAACATTTTGGGCAGGCATTAATGGAAGAGTATTTAAAGAAAACTTTTAAAGAGGAAATTTAAATTATTTATATGGAATATATAGACATGTTAATGGCCAAAGGAACTATAAAGTTTAGTAAATAAATCAGTGAGGAAATAGATTTCAATGACATCAAACTGGCAAAAGTAAATAAACAGAATTTAATAGGCAGCTTTACATAAGAATAATTTATTTAAAAGCACAAATCATAGAGAATAACTGTTTAAATTCCTTAGCAATGTCATAAAAATATGTATTTTAAAACAGGAAACATTCTTGTTTTCTTAACAAGACTTTGCTCTACAAATACATATTTGTTCCTCGTAAATCACTCAGTAAATCGATTTAAATGTCATAAAAATAGCAATATAATTTAGCATGAAATTCAATTTGTTTCTTATCTCACAACCAAGACACAAGTATTCCCAGGAGTCTTGTAAAATAAGGGATAAAATCATCTTATTCCCCATCCAAAAGTTTTAAACTTTCAACACATTAAGTATTGGTATATCTTGAGCTAACCATCTAAGCGAGACAATTGAACCATCAAGCCACCCGCTGAGCTGCTCTTTATGAATACAAATCATCGCTTATCCACCCATCTACCAAATGAGGCAAATCAGAAAGTAAATCTCTCTCTCCTCCGCAGCGAACACCGAACAGTAGCTGGCAAAAACGCCTTTCACCTCAATTTTCACCTGACAAAAAGGCCGCGAATTCTGTGCCCAGCCAACAAATGCAACAAGCCACGCAATCCAAAATCCGGACACGAACATTGAAGTGAATCTGGGTTAAGCTACAAAATAATACTGCGCAAGTGCAGCTCAAAGCTGTGGAACGGAAGATAAGCATCGGTGAGTCAGGGTTCTTTATGGAAATAATACATCGAAAATCTTCGAAAACTCTAGAAGTTTATATGAAGATTTATAAAGTAAGACAATCAATATGAATGAATTCATTTGCCTCAGCTTCTCTCGTCATTCTAATATAGCATAACCTTTGCATGTGTCTCACGTCTCACCTGAAGGATTTCAGTGCAGGTGAGAGGCCCAGCGAGACATGGCCGAGACAGCCGGCTTCCTATGCATATTTCATATATGTATATTAAAGCACTGGGGGAAAAATAAATAAGGTATAAAAAGAAATACCTGAAAATCTTCATCATAGGTAACTTAACTTTAAGCATTTAGAATTAATAAAATATTGAGTTGTAATAACTAGTTGTTACTTTATTTTCTTGTTATTATTAGGAGAACATTTAATATTTTTTGTAACATTTTCCTTGGTGCACTGGTGGTCTTGGTTGATTGTGACTCTTGTCAGAGTTCAATTCTGACTTCAGGCGGCTGTTTTCGATTTTTTGGCCTGCAGCTCCTAGCTCCTGGGGCTTGCATGTAGAGTATAGTATGGTAAGGGCATCGGCTGAATTATTTATAAGCTGCCCTCGGCTCCACACACTCCACACTCCCCACATTCACTCCCCCAACTACTTGAGTATAAATAAAACTTTGGTCAGGGCACGAAACCAAAGCCAAAACCAAACGAAACGAAATGAAAACAAGCAACTGCAGACACGACCAAGGGAGCAACATCACGGGCAAACGGAATCAGAAATCAAATTGTAACTTGAGTGCCCGCGACTCAGGAAAAAGGACAAAGGAGGCCCGGGGTAAGGAGCATGGGATGAGGATGAGGATGAGGTTGGCGGATGGATGATGGGGGACCAGGGCAGGCCACAAAAGCCGCTTTGTTCGAGTTGGTTTTATTCCATTTTATTCCATATCCCATTGCCGGCTTTTCATTCCGGGGCGTGAAAAGCACTTGAGCAACTGACAAGCGGCCGGAGAAAAAGATGTGGGCTTGGCCTGTGCACTTGAGAAAATTAAGTAAGCTCAGAGTACATTTTATAAAATGAAATCTATTTTAATTTCTTAGGAGAATTAGGAGAACATGATTGAAACAAGTATTTCCACGAGGAAAGATTGGTCATTATGCTTAAAAACCTACAGTTTGTTTACTCCTGAGTTCGGTTTTAAGCTTATAATTTCCAAGTGATTCTCCAAACGTTTATTAGACATATTGATGTCATTCTAAACTAATTAATAATGTATATTTTTAAGTGATATAAAGTTTCCTATTGTTTTGTAAATATTCCAAAATAAATGTAGTATAATTTCTTAATTCGTTGAGTACTTGGTCAATATTTTTCTCCCTATGTAGAAGGATTCACCATTCTCTTTTCTCGATCTCAACATCTCCGCTGTCAGATTTGGGAAAACAAAAAGAGGAAGGCGCCAGACAGGTAACTCTAGATCTCGTATCCGATCAAATTAAACAAAGCGAAGGTGGAGTTGGAGCCCTTTTTTATTCCCAATCATCCCCATGACTTTCAGTTTCTTTAGTTCGGTCGAGACTGTGTGAGGTCCAGTTTAAGCAACTGGGCACCTGTCAGTCCAAGGGGATTTCCACTTCATTATTCGGGGAGAAGATCCCTTCATTAGAAGGCCATAAAATGGACACTGATCTGCCATAAAATACTAAGACATCTGAATGGAAGATCTAGAGAGCGCACCAAGGAAATGCTCTCTCTTTTCAGAATCTATATTCTATAAATAATATCGGAGCAGACCCCAGACTCCACTCGCAGACCGTCTGCTTTATTTTTGTTGCACTATCAATGCAGTTTGTTTTTATTTTTTCCCTTTTCCTGTCTTGTGTCTCCCCCTCAGTTGGCGGAAATTAATTGCTGACAGGATTTGGCTGGCGTTGTGCATAAATTATGCTCTCAAAGCGGCCATTTATATAAATCAATACTCCTGTACTTGCTGACAGGCTGAAGGAAGCGCTGAAGATGCACGCCAAGCAGCCGTGACCTTATTCCTATGTACGCCACTGTGCCGCTGCTTATGTTCGCTGTTTAGTGGGTTAAGGGGTCTGTCTTGATAGAACAAAATAGGAAATTGATTTGCAAAGTATTATTTGGGGAAGTTAAATACATGTTAAATACTTAAAAAGTTTAAAAAGGAAAGAAAATGCTTTCGTTATATGTAAAAACGTGTCAATTGTTTAACCACATGTTATACAATAAATACATGTGTATTTCTATGCAGCTTTGTTTTGGTGACCTAATAAGTTTGTGTAGCACATTGTTTAAGAATTTTTCATGAGCCATTAAAACGTGCTTATAAATAATAATGTTTACTGAATGGGTTTTATTAATAGTGAGTTTTTAAATTGAATAAAAGAGACAGGAAATATGCCTTGTAGTATTTCTTTTGTAGTAAAATGTTCATTGTTTTAGTTTTTTACCATTTGTTGTGTGCATTTTTGAGATCCTTTGTCCCAGTTTACGTTTCATTGGGTCTGTTCATCAGCGTAGCTTCGGTTGTCAATCATTGCATTTATTTCCGCACATCACTGGGATAAATCAGTTGTGCCCTCCCTACTTTATGTGAAAACCTCCCGCCAAGCGGGAAAATCTCAGATAAATAAACTAAACCTCTGATCAATGCAATAATCTGCATTGTGCAAAATCAGAGAGGCATTTTCTTTGCACCTGCCATCTGACAGGGTCAGACAATAGAACGCCAGGTGGCCAGCACCATTTCTGGCCAGGTCAACATTGGCCATGTGCAGCGGCGGGTAAGACAAAGCAAAGATTTAGCGTTTACATTTCGAGTGCAGCACAGCGGGGCGGGGAATTTCATGGGAGGCACTTCAATGACAAGGACCTCCATTCTTTAGTCCTTCCCGTTATTCCTCCTACGCTTTGCCTGGACCAAGGTCAAGGATCTGGGCAATTAACACCCAGAACGCTGGAGGGCGGCAGTTGGCACACACTCCTCAAAATTCAACAGATTTGGCAAGTGTCTGCGAAGGTGAGGGACCACCCATGGCTTGAAATTCCCTTTGTGACTTTGCTCAGCATGGCATATGCTCCTGCTCAAGATTATCTAGGGAAAAACCTAGCAGCACAAGTGCAGTGAATCCTCGGGAATCGATATACACTCAGGAAAAGGTGAAACAGTATAATAAATTCTATTTAGAGGCAAAAATTCCTTGTCTAAAATGCAGTTTGCCAAGTGTAGAATGGAAGACAACACCAAATTCAGGTAGACTGACACCTCTGGCTAATCCGTTAAATTTCACACCCGCTGTGGTTGATTCTCATCAGCAGCCAGGTACCACCTTTAGGTCCCTGCACAAATCCCTCTTCCTGCCCAAACACTTTCAATATTTGGCAAAGGATTCCAGTATTTGCTGGTATCTCAAATCCATTCCTCCTCTTCGAATTCCTCGCCCTCACCAAGCTCTGTTTACTTGGGCATTAAAATTGTCAACTTTATTATCGGGTCGTGTTGTTTTATGCCACAGCTCTGGCTCATAAAAAAGGCAACAACCTGACGCAGGTATGGCTGTCGCGCTGATAACACAAAAAAAGGAAAAATAATAATAATAATAACGGAGTGCAACTTGTTGGCAATTGCGCAGATATCACCCACCGGTCTTGGCACCGTCATTAAATCATAAAAGTGCAGAGAGAAATGGTCGGCAGACGGACAAAAAGGTCAACAAGTCGGTGGAATACTTAACTTTACCGTAATTGGAATACGATACTAAATCAACAGTTGTATGGTTTGCCTTTAAAGTAGGGGGCAGATAGCTTTAAATCCATTCAAGATACCTTCTTGAATGGCTTTCAAACTGTAGATAAAAAGTTCCGTAAACCAGATAGTTGTATATATTCTTTTAATTATTCTTTGTAATCGACTTGTTCAATATTTACACTAAAACTGGTTCACTAGAGAGTTAGTTTTTTGTTTATTTTCAAGAAACTTATTTATAGTTTATAGGCTAGAATGACTTTGTTACTGGTTCATTTTAAAATAAATCAGTGCAAATTATTCATTATAAAATGAGTTTTTCAACCTTTTTTAATATTTTAATAAAGAAACTCATTACAAAACATTCTCTATATATTAAATTCCATTATTCTCAATCACTTTGTTTCCTGGTTACACCTCTTTGTCTGGCTTTGATTCAATTCTTATCGCCTTTTCATAAAGCATCTGTGAGATTTACAACATCTATGGCCTGTCACCAGCTGTGGATGAAGTGCGAGTATATAGGAAATCCAGGGAATAAAATCCCCCACTACTTTACTGACGCCCGCCGATCATGATGATGATGATGTTGCTGACCGACTGACTGACAGAGGGATTGCTGAAATAAATCTCAATTGAGCTGTTTCGCCAGTGCACAATATATTGTGCAGTGTTTGTATGCAAACAACAATGGCCAGCTGCAGGCTTGATTTATATCAGCTGGCGCCAAACCGAATGACAGCCCTCAGTTCTCTGTCCTCCAGTGATAATTTAAAGTTGCAGCAACAAAAGTCTTTGGCAACATCTCAATTGAAGTGTGGCAGATATAACCCATTAATTTGTGAGATTTGTTTGGTCTATTTATAGCCAGTAAACACTGGAAAGCCATTGAGCTAATTCAGCAGAAAATTTTTAGTAATAATCAATGGTTTTTGCTGAATTGATGCCTTGCACTCTTGCCACAAGGTTGCTAATAAACATATTGATGTACAAATGATACAAGATAAATAAACTAATTAAATTGTAAATATTTAGCTGAACGAGTGTAGATTTTGTGGGGGTTATTTTTAACAAGAAAACATGGCAAGATAATAGTAATAAATATGTACAAGTATTTAAGAATGAGTTTATTTTGTGGAGGAAAGAAAAAATATTTATTTTTAACATCTTCATGTATTACGTTTTCTAATCATATTTTTAATAAAATTTAAATCTTGTACCAAATTAAATGCCAAAAATATTTGGGTTGTCATCATTTCACCAATTTATACTCAAAATCATAAACAAAGTAGTTTTTCCCAGCAGCATGGACCTCAAAATTCATAATACATGCTCTTCTCTGGGCAAACTATTTTTGTGGTCACAATTTTGTAGCACTTTTACATGTATTTCCCATCTGTATATAGGTATTTTTTTTTTCCTTCTTGCCTGTAACTTTTCTCTCTTCTGGCCATTTTTAGCTGCAACTTTACGCACAATGCGAGGAGAGAGAATGTGCACATAAACATTGTTCTGGCCATTTTTGGACTGCAGCAGTATTTCCCCCCTGTTTATATTGTAGGAGTTGTGGCAGCCCGACCCTTCTATATGTTTGTATATATATCATTCTTAAGAGAACTTGGCTCGCACCAAAGTAAAAGCTGGCTACTTCTGCTGATTGCCAACATTGGCAAGCAATTGCAGCTCGTTGGCCGGGCCAAAAAAGGGAATAAAATGCATTGGGACAAGAAGGTTGGCATTGCTTGGTGTTTCCTTTTTTTTTTTTTTTTGTTCTCTCCTCCGGCCATAACGGATTTTTATGTGGTCAATGATCCTTGAACAACGCACCCGCTTCCATGGAATTCCCTTTGTCTGGAGGCTCTGGGAACAGGGAATTGTTTGCATAAAAAAAGCGGAAGGAGAAAGAATAAAATTCTCAGGGAACAAATAACACAAAAGAGGGGGGTTTTTAGTTGCATATTGAAAACTGCATAGAGAAGAGAACTTGGCCATTGTCCTTCGGATCAATCGTCCTGTGGACTCTCCGCCTTTTGTTGCTAATGCTGGTCTTCCTGTTCCGCCTTTCATGTTAATTACCACCATGTTACGGCTACTTGGTTTTCATTTTCCATAGGGAATAATTACCATTACTTTTCCACAGCCACAGCCACTGACACAGTCAGAGCCCTAGAACTAGGTCACATCCGAAACCTTGGCCAGAAACTGAGTTATGTGCCAAAAACTAGTGGGAAAACTCAGCACAAACACTAGCTCATTCCTGTTATTTTTTCACTCGCGCCTAGGAAAACTTTCTCAGTAAAATGGAAAATATTGTTTTCAACTTTAAATCATGATTCACATTGTTTTACATTCAGAATTCATCTCGGGGCTGTTCAGCGAGTTATGGTGTGGTCCAAGAATGGAGCATGTCACTCCATTTCTGGACGGGCAATGTGTCAAACATTTCCAGTTCATTAAAATTTTGCCAACGAGTTTTGGCTATTAACTCATGGCTTGGCCTTGACCATTTTTGGTAAAAGCACGTCCACATTTTGGGCCCGGCGAATTTGTCCAAGTTGATAAACCAGAATGGTACCTTACGCAATTTTTTTAGCAGTTGTAGCAAGTTTACTTTTTATTATTTACAACATTTTAGAGAGGATGTGCCTTTTATGTATTGTAAAATTGATAGTTTTATTTACAATTTAATATTTTAATGTGCAATGAATCCCTTATATAATTTATTATATAAGAATTCAAAATTAAAGAGGGGAAATGTACCTTTTATGAACTTTTAGCTAGCAGGATATATGCTCACCATATTTCATATTTATACAACCCAGAAGTTGGAACAACTTTTGAATTAGAATTAATGCTCAAGTGTCTTATTATACGTTTATTCATGGCGTTCTCAAGGCTTCTTCTATTGAGTGTATAAAAGAAAAGTCAACGAACTCATATAAAACTTTAATGCAAGGCCAAACTTTCCTCCATAAAAGTTCCTCCCACAAAAGTTCAATATCCTAAAAAAAAGGAAAAGACTCAAAAAGGAAATTTGCAAATATTTGTCAGCTGAAGGACGGTCTTATATACATAAGTGTATATATATGTACACATTCATATATGCGTATATAAGTAAAATACTTGTTTATTGATTTTTCTCATGTCAAACTTGGTTTATTTGGCACTCGCACTTGCAGATAAGATTTATGCAAACGGCAAAAATGGGTAAACCTCAAAAAAACTATATACCTTTCCCATTTAGAACTGGTTCGTGGTATATATGGGAGAAGGGGAATAAAAAACAAATAAGAACCATATGCCATATCATGACTAACAGCTGTTTAAGCCAAAACAAAAGGCAATAATGCCAAATGACAGGCAAGGAGTGCAGCAACAACCACAACAACTGGCACAACATTCACCTAGAAAAGCAACAATGATTATGCTGATGACGACTCAATTTAGGCCAGAAAACAATTTGGCCACTTTCATTTCGCTAACTGTTTTTGGTTACCCTTGCCAAGGTTTGTTTTTATATCACAAATAATACTCCTATATTATACAGCCTTGGTTTTTGTCTTTTATTATTCGATAGAGTGTTGCTACTGTATTATTTGGTTAAATTATAGAATTCCCTAGTAAATTATAATAATATAAAATTCAATTAAAGAAAAAATAGTCAAATAGAAGAACTCTCCTTAATATATAATTTAAAACTAATTTGCAGACATTTTTCTTCTAAGAAAAAATATTTATTTTGATTTTAAAACCAAGTTGGAAGAGCATTATAACATTCAGCATTTTCTTTCAGTTTTTCCACTGCCCATAAATTTCAGCTGTACATGGACTAAGCCAGACTAAACAATAGATTATATTTTTGATAAGGGTTGTTGTAGTTTGCTTCTGTCTGACATTATAATTTGGGTGTGTTCCCGTTGGCTGACCTAAATTTTCTATAGTACTTATTCCCAAGATTTTGCAAACTTTTTAATGTCTATGTTACAACAAAATAAAAGGGCAAGAGGCCAAGAGGGCGATTACCATCTGCTGTGGCTTGTGAGTCACTTTAATACTTTTGGTACGCTGCTCCCAGCAGGAAGTTCGGCCTTATGTGTTGATGGCTTACCTGCAAAAGAACAAAGAAAAGAAATTATTATTAAATTAGCATTCAGGAAAAGGATTAAGAAGCGGCAGACAGGCAACTGCACTTATGATTAATAAGCACTTATGGTGCGGCGCCGCAACGAGAAAATGCAGTCTGTACATCGGCCTGGAGCAACTTTCCCAAGATCCATCAAAATCGAGACGCACACGCGTTTCAAATAAATCATACAAATGGAGTCAACCAGCTCTCTCTGTTTCAGATTCGCCTCTTCGGATTTTATCCAAAAGACAACAAATGTGAGAAACAAGTTGAGATGTGTAGTTGGGTTGGGTTTTTTTTCTCAATGGCAAGGGGAAAAATCACTGAAGGAAAAATATGTAAAGAATAGTACTCAATCTTCAAGTATTTTTCTTGCTAT
>JAEIIH010007792.1:0-17531 GCA_018904745.1 Drosophila orosa
ATCTTTTAGTACTACAACAATTCTTATTTATAATTTGGAAAACGTTTTTAATTTCTAATTTTGATATATTCGTATTAAAACCAGGTTTATTTTGAAATAAAACCCACTAACCGGTTTATAAGCAATGCCTGCATATAAATGATTGTGCATCTGTGACCGATAACCACCAAAACTTAAAAAAGGGAACGCACAGGCAGGGGATACGTGCCGGGATTATAAGGATTTTGGTTGCCATAACAAAAGAAAAAGAAAAAGGCTCTACAACAACTTGACTCAATCGAGAATGAGATTAACCTGCATCGTGGGTGGCCAGTGAATCCTTGGACCCGCTAACATCCGCTGCTTGTTGAAAAACGATATGCATATATAGAAAAACGAGAGTAAACACACACACACGAGACTCATCAGTTTGGCCAGGACGACTCTGTGGAACCGACAAAAGCGATTCAAAACCAAAAAACATAAAACCAGAGATGGCAAAGCAAAAATAAAGAACGTAGAACGTAGAACGGAGGGCGGGAAACACAGCAAACGAACGAAAGAACATTTGTACAGTCGCGCATTGGATTTGTATTGTGGATCGTGGGACAAATTTGATATATGTTACAATATGCAGCTTTAAAAAAATAGAAGAGACTTTAAGGAATAAAACACAGCAAATAAAAGAGGGGGGGACTCGTTCTCTGAGTTCAAAACTGGGGGCAATATCCTTGCAGAGACAAAGGGCTTACATAATGGGTAATAATTCAGTTGTAAGTCAATTTAATGCATTAATATATATAGAAAAGGTGCTGAAAAGTATTCAACGAAATATCACAACGATTTATTCTCACTTTCTCGAATGTATATTTGCTTTTTATTCAACAGGATCAAAAGTATTGGGAGAAACTGATAAGATATGTATATAACACACTTTATTTGTTTGCATGTTTAAATGAAATAAAATTATTTACAAACTTTCAGATGCAGAATTCAAAGATCACTCTTAAAATTGGCCATATTTAGGTCTCCATTGAATGTAAAAAAAACACTTAGAAAACCCACTTCTCATTGGGTTTAAACATTAACACAAGCTA
The DNA here is from genome assembly GCA_018904745.1 of Drosophila orosa. Taxonomy (NCBI): domain Eukaryota; kingdom Metazoa; phylum Arthropoda; class Insecta; order Diptera; family Drosophilidae; genus Drosophila; species Drosophila orosa. The sequence goes on from JAEIIH010007792.1 coordinate 1,077, forward strand.
TTTACACAGTTTGTATATAAAATACGGAATATGGAATATGGAATACGAATTGATTTTCAAGATCATATAGTTTGAGTCTATTCGCTTCTCGGGAACAAACGCAACCCAGAATATACAACGAAATAATGCTTCCTCCTCTCAAAAAGGATATATCTATTTTTTTTGTCCCAGATTTTGACCAAAACAAAGAAACGAGGAAGGAGTTAAAAGGGTTGGGAAAAGGTGTGAAGGCGAAGGTGAGGTTTCGCTTGAGGTGTTTCTTTTCGAGTGATTGACGATAAGGAAGAGTAAATCGAACAAACGAAAAGAAAATAATACAAGACTCGTAACAGATGAGGCAAGAGAAAGGTTACAGAGATAAAACGAGAATATAGGAGAAATATGTATATTCAAATAGTTAGATTACATGTTATTTCTTCCAAACTTGATTCTGAAGCCGAAACGAATTGACTCTTATATGTGCATGTAATGAGCTGATGATCTGGAGGGGCTGGCTCTGGAGGAGTTGTTGGAGGAGGGAATATCTGGAATCCTTTTATTTTTTTTGTTTGTTTTTTTTTGTGAGAGCAAATAATTTTTGTTTTGTTTGATTTGCAATTAGGCAAAAAACGACAACAACGAATACGCACACACAGAGATAAATCGATACAAAAAAATGGTTAAGGTTAATTCGTTAATTAATAATAATCATTATATAAGAGTATATATATAGGTATATATATGGTATGGAGGAGCGATCTCCGATGGCAATGAATGAACGAATGAATGAATGAATGAATGAATGGTTGGATGGTTTGCATGATGAAATGGGATATGAGACACATTATTCATATAGTTCATATAGTATATATGATGGGTTATAGAATGTATTTGGTGGATATATTATATATATAGTTTCAATTGGCTATTATTGGGCACGAATTCGGAATGAGTTTGGTTTTTGGTTTCTCTTTGGGCTTTTTGTTATAGCTTTTAATTTAGCTTTTACGGGGGGAAAGGGGGCCTTTTTGTGGGTTCAATTATCAGCATAAAACTTACTTTGATGCAGATGCTTCGGCTTTTCGTTGTCATCGTAGATTTCATCTAATGATATATCTCTTTCTTCTGCAAAATACACAAAGAAATTCGAGTTTATATAGAGATTATCATCGATTGTAATGTTACGACGCACCATTTAATGAGTTGAGAGATCGGGTAGGAAGCATTTCATAATTCTCACTGCCGGAACCATCCGTTCCCAGGGTATTCGATAGCATATAGCTTTCGTGGCGCGGCGGCGGGCGTGGCATCTGGTTAACCGAGTTCTCCAGCGTTCCCTCGCCCGAATCCAATGTAATTGACTCCTCCACATGCAAATTCTCCACCTCATACTTGTTATCCCAGGCGGTCTTCAGGAATGGATTATAAAAGGCAACTGTATACGCACCGGACAGTGCTTCATCAGTTAATTCCCCAAGCAACAACTCTAATAACCAAACTTACACTTGACATACTGATCCGCCGAGAAGGTCATGAAGCTGCCCTTGAAGCGATCGGCCACCGCATTGCCCTCGGTGATCAGAAACTGGCAAATATCGCTGTTGAAGAACGCATTAACGCCGCCGCTCTCCGTCACCGCAATGATTTGCAATGGAATGTTGGCATTTTGGGCTGCCAAAAGGCTGAAAACGTAACCAAAGTGAATGTTATCAAGTGAAATATAACATTAAACTAAAAATTATAATGATATAAAGATATATGTCACATAAACTCACCTCAGATTGGCCAGCGATGAGCGACGCTTGGCCGAATAAAAGTAAATATAGCCATGGATAAGCTCATCGCGATACTGGCTAGTGCCATGATACGACGACAGTATAAATTCCACCCGCCGCTTGGCATCGCCAATGAAAACATCCACAATAATCGAATGCTCGCTGGCCTTGACCAGCGTCGATTCCGCCACCAGTGGCTGGACAATGTTCTCAATGTCATACTGATCGCCACAGAAGATGCAGCACAATATGCGCAAGTCTGTGTGATTGGAGGGATACGGTTCGTAGCTCTTCATTTCGGTCAGTTTCAGTGACAGAATGACAATGTTGAGTATATCGTAGACGTATTTCTGATGATTCTGCGTGTGATCGATAAAGTCACAGTGCAGCATCTCTGACAGGCGGATGCCCTCGTTGCGCAGGTACTCCACCTCATTCTCCTTTAAATCCTGCGGCTGATATACCAGCACAATTGGCAGATTCTCAAACTTATCCTCCAGTTCCAGATTGCAGAGCAATGTACGCTCCAGGTTATCCTTGAGCGTTTCAAAGGACTGCTGGTTGGAGTAAACGCAGATCAAGCCTGTGGAATATCGATGGAGTTATGGGAAAAATGTTGATTATTAGCTTGGGGAATTTCTCAATTTGTTCATTAACTAATTCTATATGTTTTCCCCCTTGAAAGTTAAAGAAGAAAAGGATTTATCTTTCCTTTTCTTTCACAAACTTATTATTTATGTATTTCTTGATCAACTTGGCTACATTTTCAATCAAAAATAATACAAATAGATTCCAAAAGCTTGCCTTTATTCAGCTATTTCCCTCATTTATTAGTATTCCGAATGACTAAGCCCTATGATATCATATAAAAGCTTTGTAATCGCTATTAAATCATTAGTTAATCATTAAACAATAGGAGTATCTCCCTCTCCCTTGCCCTCTTTCGTTAATTAACAAAGCAAGTGCAATTAATTGTAATTAATTAAAAAGTCTTACCACTTGAGTAGACATCAATGGCCTTGAAGGCCTCCATGTCGCCATTGGCAATGCGATAGTTGAGATAATACGTCTGATTCTCGTAGATATACTCGCCCTTGCTGCCGGTGCAGATGCGTATGTCGTTAAGCAGATCGCTAGCGAGGTGCTCCGAACCAACAATCAATAGATTGAGCGTGCGATCAGTGCCGCTGCCAGTGGATGAACTCTTCCAGCCGCCACCGACACTGGGTGTCTTGTGATTGCTGGCCGATTTATCGGAGAGCACCTCCTCGATCAAGCCATCGACACAGTTGTAGAAAAATGGACAATGATCGCGGACGGGGCAGTGAATGAAGCGCAGGTGCTGGACAAGCATTAGGCGACGCTCCTGATCCAAGCGATCGAGCATTTTGTAGCGCGAATCCTCCTGAATCACCTCGGTTATCTGGCGCACATCCTCCTGCGTGATATTGTCCACATTCTTGAACTGCAGAAAGTACTGGGCATGCTCCAGCAGCAGCTCCACAAAGTTCTGTTTGCTCTTCTCAATGATCTCGTCCTGATGGATGTCATAGATCTGCTGGCAGTCGTGCTCCGAGAGAGCCTCGAAGCACTCACGGCCCATGAACAGGACACGCACCTCGGACAGTTGCTTCCCAGGCGTCACGAAACCGGATTCCTCCAGCAGCATCTTGAACTGTTGCTTCCATCTGTAAGAGAGTGGGGAAAATGCAAGGAAAAGAAAGGGAATATTTAGGAGATACTCCTCCCACAATAGGTTTTCATTTGTAGTCTGGCAACTCACCCAATCTTCTTCTTGTCCTGCTGCACCGAATTCAAATAATTACGAAAGACTGTCTCCGCCTCGGACGTTTCCAGCACATCGAATGGTATGCGCGCCTCATCCTCGGCCTCATCCATATCCACCAGTTCCGTCCACGATGCCTGCGGGCACTCGAAGAAATACTGCTCGAACTCAATGTGATTTTGCAGATAATTGCGGGCACACTCCCACGCATCATCGTCGCTAATATTGAGCGCCCCAATGTCCGGCAGCAGGTATTCCAGGGCCAAGGCAAACTTGTCCAGATACTGCAGCAGCTTCTTGTTCAGATGATCGTCGCGCAGCTTCTTCATGTGACGGCGAAAGAGCTTCTGGCCGGCCTCGTGGCCAAAGATGTTGAGGAACTCGTTCCATTCGCGATACTGCGACAGCATCTTGGAGCCCTGCGACCAGAGGACATGGTAATCGGTGATTTGATTGCGAATTAGTCGCGTAACCGCCTCGGAGCGTGTGTCGAGCAGTTCCTTGCGTGACTTGGCCGATTCCTGATAGGAGATGATCTTAACCCGGTTCTTAACCTTGTCAATCATCTGGGCGAGCAGGAGGAAGGCCAGATCAATGTTGATGCTCTCATGGGCCGACGTCTCAATCAGTTGCACGGTGCTCTTGTAATCCTTTCGCTGGCTAATCTTCTCCGCCTCGCGAACATACAGCTCGTAGGCATCGTCATTTTTTGTTGTCACCAGCACCAGCGGCTTCTTGTTCTTCAAAATACTCGCAATGACATTCTGCACAAACTCCACTTGCTTCTCCACACTGCGATTGGGGACGGGACTGACGTCGAAGACAACCACAAAGCCATCGATACTGAGGCGGCCATCGGGCATCACCTTTTGCTCATACTCCTTCTCGATGCCCAACTGATTCTTGCATATATACATCAGTTTCTCCGCGGAGAAGACCTTGGTGGCGGTGCAGCGCTTCGAATATGGATCCATCTTGCCCACCTTAAAGGCCTGGAAGGTGGAGTCGTCCATGAATTCGGTCTGTTCAATAATATTGAACTGATACTCGACGCCCTCGTCCGTCGTTTTGCGGACATCGCCCCAATAGAGGAAATGGTCATTGTTCACGATCCGGCCACTGAAATCGCTCTGGCTGAGCACTGATATGTGATCGATGAAGTAGTCGTCGGCCATCGGCCGCATGAATCTGTTGCACAAGCATGATTTGCCCACGCCCACCTGGCCGCGGTCCTTTTCGGTCCCGGATAGTCCAATGACCGAGATGTTAAACTGACGCATCTTGACGTACCTGTGGTAGAGTCACAATTTGTTGAAAGTTGTTAAAAACAAGTGGACCAAGCTAACTTTATTTATGGATATATCAAAGTGTTCTCTTATTAAGAACAAAGCAGACCCAGGAACCATTTGTTTCCTGGAAAATCTAAAGGATCTGTGCTTTGAAAAGTCGAAGCAGGCAAAGAGTCAATCAATGAAAACGTTTGTCAATGGAAACCTCTCACAAAAGACCACTTTCTCCATACATCACTTGGTATAAACGTTTACTTTCTGTTTCCAAGCTTCAATTTTATACCAAAACTAATTTCTTTCTTTTCAGGAAAATATTTCAAATATTCTCAAGCAACAGAAGTTTACTAAACCATTTATTTCTCAAGGAATTTAATCTCATTTGTGGCAATCACAAAAGTCTAGACATCTGTGTTTTCTAACAAAGCAAGTCTAACTTCCAAGCAGTTCCCTGTGTTCTCCTCAACTGGAATCCTTAGATGGAATCCTCTTCTTGAATCCTTAACTGGAATCCTTAACTGGAATCCTTATCTAAAACCCTCTTCTGGAATCCTTATCTGCAATCCTCTTCTGGAATCCTCTTCTGGAACTCAGATCTGGAATCCTCCTTTGGAATCCTTAACTGGAATCCTTATCTGGAGTTTAAATCTGGAATCCTCTTTTGGAATCCTTAACTGGAATCCTTATCTGGAATCCTCTTCTTGAATCCTTAACTGGAATCCTCTTCTGGAATTCAGATCTGGAATACTCTTTTGGAATCCTTAACTGGAATCCTTGACTGGAATTCTTATCTAGAATCCTATTCTGGAATTCAGATCTGGAATCCTCTTTTAGAATCCTGGCGAGACCGATCTCTTTCCAACATCCATGTGAATTCCAGACAGACTCCCAAGTACCAAGCACACTCCGCCAACACACACAAACACACACACACCCATCGGATTAGCCGATATAACCTTGTGCGCCTGGAGGACAGCAAGATTTAGCTGCTCCCTTTGTCCTTTGTGGGAATTCGTTCCCGGGGACCTTCACATATTCGCACACCGCGGACGACTTTTCGCACAGTCTAGGATTCGGATTGGGGTTTTGCGGCGACGGCGGCGGCTGCTGCTGCTGCCCACAACTACGCAGTTACGGATACATCCACGGATTGGAAGCCCGAAAACACACATCTCATCTCTCCGGGCGCGAGCGAGAGCGACAGAGAGAGAGCGCCAGTGAGATTGGCTGCTGCGGTGACAAACGAAGGAACCAAGGCGGTGGTGGAGGGAGGGAGCGGGGGGAACGCGATTTTCTTATGCCGGCGCTAAGCGAAAAATCTGCCCATGTGATTTTGTGGTCCTCGTTTCGATTGATTCCACTTGATTTCGCCACACAATGCAATATTTCCTCGTTGCCATCATTTTTTGTGTTACCTGGCTTGTATTTATGTGGTTTTTTTTACAACATTTTTCGGGAAAATAGGGAAAGTCGGTCTGCAACAAATCCTTTTTCCAAACTAACTGTTTCTGCTTCTGTTTCTGTTGCAAACAACGGCGCAAGACAGTTGGAGAGAAAGGAAGAGAGAGAGAGAGTGTGCCGTGGAGACACACAGCGAGAGAGAGAGAGCGCGCGCAAGAGAGAGCAAAATCGTGGGTGGATGGTTGTTGTTGTTGTTGCTGCTGCTAGTGCTGCACTTTTCTCATGCCCAATTTGTTGCTGTTTTATCCTAGGAATTTATTCAAGTTGTTTTTTTTTTTTTTGTGCGTGGGAGAGTGGAAGAAGAATAAACAAGCGGCTGCAGCAGCCCCACTGGGCATTAATTGAGTTTTTCCGGCAGCAGCACACACACGTGGTGTGGCTGTGTGTGCAGCAAGTGCAGCGAGCAGCGCAGAAGCGAAATTGGAGCTGCAACAGATTTCCTGTACAATCTGCAGGAGCGAGGGAGAGGGCCAGAGGCAGACCAGAACAGGCGACAGTGATAACAACAACGACAAAGGCAAAAAGGGAAACGGCAAAAAAGAAGAAGAAAAAAAGAAATACAAAAGAACGGCCCACGGTTATTGTTGTTCTTGGATCGGAAGAGAGGAAGAGTGGGGGAGTTGTTATAGCGAGAGTGAGAGGGGCAGTGTCATTGCTGCAAGTGCAGCGGTAAAAAGGAAACGGAACGGGGTGGGGCGGCGGCAGCAGCAGCAGCAGCAATGAGCGAGAGAGAGAGCGGGTGGGGAGCCGTCGTCACTTCATTGAGCCGAAATTCAGATTCGCTGCAGAAAAGAAAAACACTGTTGCCGCATCCGTCTAGCCATCTCGCTCTGGCACGCGCACTCTACCCATCGATGCCTCCCGCTCGCTCTGCACAATTACCTGCAGTTGCGCACAAAGAAGACTCGCGTGTGCCGTTCAATCCCAGCACAGGCGGAGGAGTTTTTACTTCAATTACATACAATATTCTTCTCGTTGCCAGCCGCTAGCTAGTGCTGCATCAACAAAACGATAGCAATATCAACAAATTCCATTTGTATTTGCTTTAATTATTTTTCTTGGCCACCGAAGCTGGCCTGAGCAGCAGAAACTCTCACTCACTCACACAAACACACGCAAAAGGCACGCACGCACGGGGAGTGGAAGTGGCAGTGGGAGCGGGAGAGACAGAGCAGGAGAGCGGCAGAGGAAGCGGGAGCGAAGAGAGAGAGAGAGCCGTACACAACAACGTATACAAAAGACGAATCAGCATCGTAAAACGCACACATAAAAAAAGGCGAAAAACTCCGGAAAAACTAACTCCGCAAAGGCCCGTAAAATGCGAATTGCGAATCGCGCCACACTCACTACTCACAATTAATGCACTTGCACTCCAAAATGCGAGGGGGGGATCGTAATCGAACGTTGGTTAAATAAGTGCGAGTAATTCACATCCGAGCTTTAATTGAACAACAACAAAAATGCACCAGCGCACACGCCAGTGTGGCCGTACTGGAGTAACTTATCGATAACTAGTTATCACTTTCGATTGATTTGAATTTGAAATAAAAGAAAAACTAAGAAATATTCAACTAGGGGGGGTGGGAAGTAAACATTTACTTTTTATATAATGATAGTAATTTAATAAAGGTAAGTAATTTATTAGAGTAAGCAAAATGGAGCCCAGCTTCAAGAGGAGATTACTGTTCAACTTGAAGTATCGATAACAGAGCCTAGATGAAGCGCAGCCAACTTTACTCGGGCCTATCGAGATTTGAACAAAATAAAATTAAGGAACTTAAAACTCGGATTATTTACTTAAATATATTCATGAACTGTGCAGTTTTAGCAATAAATGTTTTTATTTTGGTCATATCTTACTCGTTTCTTTTATCAATTGTACAAAACACTATTATATTAAGCAGGAGCAGGGGGGATTCTTACAGGGACTTCGGAGCTAATACAGCTCCGACTTTTGCATGACGGCGCTGACCAGCGCCTTGAACGCATCCTCTATCATGATTATATGCAGCTGGGCATCCCGATACGAGCACAGCTTGGCGCTCTCCGTCAGCGGCATCTGCATGGTGGTCACGCCCAGCGACGATTGTGAATGCAGACTCCTCCCAGTGGTCATCAGAATGTTGACACAGTCATCCGCCAGTATGGGAAATGTCTCAACGAAACGCACCATCGATGGCAATACATTCCTTAGAAACTTGCACTTGGTGGTGGCGGTGAGCAGCGACAGCGTCGTCTGTATGACATTCAGACAGAACTTGGACACACCCAGACTCTTGGGTATGGAGTAGTTCAGCACGAGATGTGAGGTCAGTTCGATGGTGAAGATCTGCTTGTCCATTTCGGTGACATTGAGGAATTCGTGAACGAAATCAATGCAAATATGCATCGAAGGCACACTGGCCACAATCATGGGAATGACGGACTTTGGATACGTCTGAAAGTGCACCAGTTTGGCCAGCGAGGGTTCCGAAATGAAGGCCTGATGCACATATGTACCGATAATGCCCTGAATTTCACGCAATTCCAAATGCGACACCCGATCACTGGCCTTGCTGGCCATATACTCCAAGACCTCCAGCAGAATGTGAACGGCGGCGCTTTCCTGCGAGGCAATCAGCGTGGTTTTCAGCTCCTCCCGATCGGCATCGGTCTGCACGAGCCCATTCTTGTCCACCACCTGCTTCTGCTGCATGTGCACGTTGAGGTAGGTCTTGGAGGCGGCCAGGCTGCCCTTCAAAATGCGCAGCAGGATCATCAGCAGGTAGGGAGAGCAGAAAACATGGCGGGGACAGCTGTGGAGAGTGAAAAGTAATCATTATTGGCAATTACAAGCTATAATTTTAGTCTAAGAACCCACCTAAGCACCTCCATGGGCTCCAGCAGGCTCTCGTTGGCAAATGTCCGCCTGGTCAGCGAATCGGAGCCATTGGTAATTGCTCGCAGCGACATAATCCACAGTGTGGTGGGCAGCACTGCGTTCAAACGCAGCCAAATGTCATGATACAAATCCTTAATGTAGCGCGGCACTGCCTTGGCAAACACCAGCGGCAAATGCTGCACCAACTGCTGTCCGTATTGCGCCAAAGATTCTGGTGGCAGTTGCAACAGCTGCTTGAACACCCGAATTGCCAGATGAGGTTTCGTTTGAAGGGCGGCCAGGGCGCGATCCAACTGATGCGGCTTCAATTCACGCTGCTGCTGCTGCTGCTGCTGCTTGGTAACCACGGCCATGTTCCTGGCAGAGCCACCGCCCTGCGCCTGACTATGCTCCTCCTCCAGCCAATCATCCACCATGCTGAGATGCGGATAATTGGAGATGATGAGCCGCAGCAGCGGATGGAAGAGCGAGAGGTAGTCGTGATGATAGTGATGGGCCTTTTGCAGCAAATACTTGAGAGGCAACCCTCCCAGAAAGTTGTTGGAGTACTCCTTCTGCTTGCGCCCGCCCACAGCGCTCAGATTCATCAGTCGCGTGTCCTCGTACAGCATCAGATAGTAGATCATCAGTAGCTGGGCGGTGAGCGGACAACTCACCTCGATCTGTGCCAGCTCCTCGCTCTCCGCCATCGGTGGCAGTTCCTCGGCAAAGAACGTCAACTGCGAGGTGCGAAAAACATGCAAAATCTCTGCCTCGGTAAAGGGACGATGCATGTGATCAATGTTCACCTTGCCAGTGGGATTTGGTATGATTATCGTGTTCACAAACACCTCAACCATGGCCGGCATCACCGGATGCACGGGTCGCACTGAGCTGCATATTTGCTTGAAAATCCACGATTTGATGGGCACTTTGTGCTTCAGAAATGTCCGCGATTTGAGCAGCTGATGGATGCAATGGATGGGCAAGTAACCCGGCAAAGTGCCATTTAAATTCGGCGTCACAGGCACTCTCACGGCATGCAGGGCCACCACCTGTTCGGTGAAGAGATCCTGCGTGAATAGCTGCTTAATTCGATTCGTGCTGTTCGGCCGAATGGGTATTTTCATGGCCAGCGTGGAGCAGACCATTTCGCTGATATTCGCTATCTGATTGCTGTGGAAATGGATGGCCAGCAGGAGGAGCATTTCGCCCAGCGATGTGCTGGTCCCAGAACGCTTGCAAAAGAAGGCATCCTCGCGTATCAGCCACTGCAGCCACTCCACGGCCTTATTCTCCAGCGGTATGGTGGACACCAGCGAGGGGCAGGCAATGAGCATACAGAGCGCCAAGGTAACAAATCTCACGCCCGATGGCGTGGCCTGCGGACAGCTGGTGACAAGCTGTGACAATGCATTGATCTCGTCATCGTTAAACTTGAGACCGCCAATGCCACGCAAAGCACAATACAAACGCAACAGCACGGCGCCCTGTAAATTAAAGTCAGGCAACTCCGAAGCCCGGCTTGTGGTTTGCACAACCTTTTGCAGCAACTCCACACGCACCAAATTCAAGGCATCGCCCTTGCGCTTCTGGCTGGAACGAATGTAGACGGCAAACCAAGAGCGGAGGTTCTGATCGTTGCCCAGTAGCAGGCCGGTGAGAAAGGCAATCTGGAAGAAGACTTTTGTTAGTTTTGACTACCCAAAAAGGAAAGAGAAGGCTAGAGCAGGGTTTTTCACTTCATTTCAAGTCTTAAAACATAGTTTCCCACTCACCAAATCCTCGGGATGCTTCAGCGTCAACTTGAGCATAAACGACGGCACTTTGAGCATCTCCACGCACATCGAACGATTGGCCAGCGCCTGCGAGGGATTCATCTCGCTGAGGGCCATCAGCAGTGTCAATCGATGCCTGCCATCGCTGCCCTCCTCATCGCAATTGGCAATCACATGCGAGACCACATCGCGATAGCAATCGGGAAAATTGGCCACGAGAGCACAAATGATACGATGCCCATTGGGCACATGCACCAGGGCATCGGTGAGCTCCAGAATGTTGAGCAGCGAAGGGAGTTCGGCCAAGGCAATGCATAGAATATCTACAACTTCCTCGAGATAAATGCCATCGTCTAGCATTTCGGAATGGGCCGCCGGCTTTTGCTCTTGCACCTGCTGCTGCAGATTAAAGATCTCTGAGAGCACCACACGCACCTTGCGCGCCACATCCGCCCGCTCGAAGCCCAAAGCAATGCCCGATTGCAGGCCATATTCGTGCTGCTGCTGTTGGCCCTCGAAGTAGACCGCTTTTTGGCGCGTCTGCAGCTCCTTCTTTAGCTCATTCTCCAGCTCGTGGTAGTTGACTTGGAGATAGGAAACAATGCTGTTCACCACCTCGATGCCAATGAGAACGGCAAGGATTTGTTTGCGCGACTCCATCGAGGATTCGGTGTTGTCCAGCGGCGAGAGGAGGCTCATGCGTACCAGCGATGGCAGCACCGGACGTATTTCCGTCTCCGGATAGCTGGCCAGCAGCGTTATGTCCAGATTTTGCATCGCACTGAACACTCGCGCCGTCACATCGTACATTTTAACCGGCATCTTGACGGGCTGCCCCTTCGCCTTGGCCGTCGTCGTCGTCGTCGTCGTTGGCTCCTCCTGCCCAACTTGTTGCTTGTCGCCCGCCGTTGTCACTGCGGTGGGATTCACGGTTTCTTTGGTCGTAGCTGGCCGGGATGCCTGCGCAGGTGGCGGCCTTGGTCTCTGGCTGGAGTTTTGGGTGAGCGCCGAGCCGGGAAAGATGAAAATGCACCGGGGGGAGACGACCATAAACAGAGAAAAAAATAATGTTTAGCCAAGCAACAGTGTGGGAAAACGCATGAAAACTTTTCTAAACTGGCATACAGCAAGGGAAACTGTGATAATTTGTTAAAAGGTGCTAAACTTTGCTATGAACAAAAAAAGGTAGTTTTGTTTTATTAAATATATTTCTATTAATTCTATTAATTTAAAGGTTGAATATGCAAATTATATGATGTTTATAGGAAATTCCAGATTTTAAATTGTGGTGTAACTTTGCTTACTAGCTATAATGTATAATTTTTAATAAATAAAAATTCATAACAAACTAAACCAGTACAAATGTACATTTCTCTCCAAGCAGATTCGACAGAAACTAAATTTTAATTCCTAAATTTCTTTTTAGACAATGTTAAAAATTAAATTCAATTAAAAATCAACATATTCGTAATAATTCCGATATTCGAAAATATTTTCATAAATCAAATTCTTGAAATTCTTGAATTTATTGCAATTTTTTTTAGTCAAATCTAGCGGGATGATAAATTAATTAATAATAAAAATATAATATAAAATATCAATTTTTCTAGCCAAATCTAGCAGAAGGATAAATTAATTAGACTTACTTTATTCAATAATTGTAAACAACCAATGTACAAACTATTTGTAAGCAAATAAGTTTACAAAACCGAGTTTTCCGAGGTGATTACTTAAGATTTCATCTCAATTTCAATAAATATGATGTGATTACTTAAGATTTAATCTCAATTTCAATAAATATGTACAAATAGAATTCAAATAAAATCACAATAAGATATTTATATTTTTTATTTATTTTGAAATCAACTGATTTTTTTCATTTTTGGTGGGAAACTGGAATTTTTAGGGGAAAATGCAACTTTTTGAGATTATTTAGGGGGGGCATAAGTGAAATTTTCATCTGGCAACACTGCGTTCGCAACGCGTTGGCAGCGCCGCACGCTCTCCGATGTTTTGAATACACACTTTTTTCCATTCTCGCCGTGAAGTTCATCCCAGACCGAAGATTTTTACACATAAAAATCTATGAAATTAACAACGTTTTATGACTCGATTAGCGCAAAGTCTGCAAAATTAAACAGTAGGTAAGTGCCAGTCGGCGTCGTGTAGTGTGTAACGATGTGAAAAGGCCGCGAAAAGGCAGAAAAACTGTGTGTGTGTGAATTAATAGACCAACGCCCAAGGAGTCCCGTTCCGCAGAGCAAGCAGCAAAACCTAAAAAAAAAAAAAAGCAAGAAGAAGCAGCGCCGAGAGAGCGGCGAAGTGCAAAAGTATCTTTCGGATGCGAAGTGGGACAATTGATCGGGGATGCGAAAAGTGTGTGTTTTTTTCCTGTTTTTTTTTTCTTCGACATAAAATCATAAACATATCTCATGGATTATAAATTGCCCGCTGGCTCATTTATTTTGCCGCTGCCCGCAGTAGCTGCTGCCGCCGCCGCCGCCTCCTCTGCCGCCGTGCCGTTGATGACATCATTCGGTTTTCGGTGAGAGCGTGCGTGTGCATGTGTGAGTGTTGTCTCATTACAGTAATCGAATTGGACGTGTGTGTGTACGTGTGTGTGTGTGCGTATTCCTCGCATTCGTTTTATTTTTATGTTTCGTCCGTCGCCCCATCGGCCAAACAACTGAATGAATTTAACATTTAAACTAAAAGTAAATAATAACGAGTGTTTCAAAACAAAAGCGCAAGCCAAGTAGGCAAAGCCGCAGCAAGAGGCAGCAGGACAAGAGCTTAAGTAACATTTGCGTCAGTTGGTGATAAAAAAAATGAAAAATGAAGAAAAAATATTCACCGAGGCAATCGCCTAATCGGAGATATATACATGTATGAATGTGTGAGTGTGTGTGTGTTTATGATTCGTCCGCTCAGTATTTTTTTTTTGCTTCCTCATAGATACACCTATGCATATGCACTTGGCTGAAATACAGTTACGTGCCCACCAACACACTCACACAGACACGCACGCACAGGCTGTGTAAAAATAGGAAACACTCCACTCCATCACCACCACCACCACCAACACCACCCCCCCGCTAAGGCACTCCCCCTTTTTTCTTCTTTTTGAAGAGGTCACGAGTTGAAGTTTCTTTTGTAAAATAAAAATACAAATACACCGAGTACAGTGTATATCTCCAAGCCTGCACTTGCACTTGTTTGTTGTTGTTTATGACAAATCTCACACATACACACCAGCGCCACACACACACATTCGTAGCGTGTTGTAAACACAACACAGAAACAACAAGCAATCGAAACAATATTAACTGGGCTCATACCACATAAATGGTAATGGAAAACTGGTTTTTCCTTAGCAAATTATAGTCGCTTTTTGGTGGTGGTTTCATTTCCAAGTTTCCAAGTTGAACTCTTGGCCTGTTTAATTGAACTCACAGTTACAGTTGCACAACTACAACTACAACTACAACTAACCGACTCCACGCCCCGCTCTCACGCTCAATCACTCTCTTTGGGGCAGGCACCACTCTCTCTCTCTCTCTTGAAAAGTATGCGATGAACTCACTCAAAACAAGAGGATCGGCATCGGCATCGGCCCATTAAAAGAAAAGTGTGCCATAATTAAGTCTCAAAGATGAAGGAGCGAGAAAGCTTGAGAGAGCGACTTATGCAGTTTCAACCCTCACTCCCACTCGCTCTCTTTCTCTCTCACTCTCTCTCTCAAGTTTGCACCACCACCTTCTTCAGATACACAATCACGCGCGCTCTGTCGCTCCAATTGTGCGTGCCCGCCCGCCCTGTCATTCTCTCGCTCTCCCTCGCTCTGTCTCTGTTGAGTTTCAAGCTTCGTTTTAATAAAAATATTACGTAATACAAAGATAGAAGCGGCTGCTGGTGTGTGAGTGTGCGTGTGCCGATTTGCTGTTTTTGTTTGTTTTAACAATTCTCGTTATGCGTGCTGTTGTTGTTGCTGCTGTTAGTGTGTTGGTGTTGTCATAAAATTAGTACAAATGAAATCAGCAGCTTACTCAATTCTGCAGGAATAACAGGCGAGTGGGGAGAAGAAGAGGAAGTGGGGGTGGAGGGGTGGCAGCGGGAGCAGCAGTAGAAAAAGGGGAGCAGCAGAAGAATAAGGCAAACGAATAGAGGAAGAAGGCGTAGAAGCGAATGACCCCAGAGCAGCGGGCACCTGTGTTCAAGCGAAAAAAAGGGGAATAAAGGTCAAAGGACATTAGCACACAAAAACGGATTTACTCGCTGTTATACACACAGCTAACGGTATTTCCCTCCATTTTATCTTCCTGTTCTATCCTCGTTTCCTTTTTGACCTAGGTTCGCTTTTAAGCTGGTGACTTTTCCATGAATTTCGAAAATATTTAATACATACGAAAATGTGTTAAATTTAATATAATTTTTAAACAAACCCGCAAGAGGAAACTCCCCACAATGAGAATGAAAATGAAAAATTATAATAAAAACTTGGCATTGCGCCGCCGGAAGCCGAAATGTGAAAGCCGCCGCGGAGAAAGTACACAGCAACAAACAAAACAAACAAAAGTACAGCTACAAAGTACACTTTGTTGTTTTTTTTTTTTTTTTAGAGCAATTTCCACAGCGAAAAAAGGTGTGAAAATGGAAATGCAAAAAAAGCTGCGATGTGAATTCGGACTGAGATTCGGATTCAGATTCAGTTTCGGAATGGAAATGGAAATGGGATGTTCGAGGGCCCCACTCGTGTGTGAATAGCTCATAATTGCACAGCCACATCGATAAAGTGTGTGTGTGTGTGTGTGAATGTGTAAAAAAAACAACTAAACAAAAAATTCAAATAACAGGCGCATAAAAAGCGAAAAGCTGGCAAATGAAAATGGAAACTGGGCTCAGTCTGGCTGTGCTGAGTACCCCACATAGTTGAGGTCATAAAAATAGCACTAAAAAGTGACAAGGCCTGGCCATTTAATAGACAAGTGGAATATCCAAGCATATAATATATTTCTAGACATTTAGTGGATACAAAAAAGGCAGGCCCGAGTGAAATGTATAGTTTAGATGGATAAATAAATCATATGAAGATGATATAAGGCAGCGGTGGGCACAAGACCTAACGGTTTGAGCAGCAGCTCTGTCAACTGTCCCCGAAAAAAGATATCGGTTTGAGCAGCGTGAGCAAATTGAGCCACGGCATGCCCATCGCTGATATAAGGGAAGGGAAAGGCAAAGGCCTTACCCTGTGCCTTTGATTTATATTTATTTTATAATACATTGATTATTTAATCGAATTTTATATATACCTTTTTATTTCCTTATTTGTTTCACATACTATTTTATAATAATTAAGAATAGCTGGAAGAATAAATCATCTGAAGATGATATAAGGGAAGGGCAAGGCTTGTTTCTTTACCATTTATTTATATATTTTTATAAATATATTGATTATTAAATGCTATTTGATATAAATACACTTTTATTTCATTATTTGTCTCACCTACTTTTTTATAATAATTAAGAATAG
>JAEIIH010007811.1:0-11502 GCA_018904745.1 Drosophila orosa
ATAATTATCTTATATATATAAAAAAAAAGTTAACAATAACTTTGTAATTTTACACAAAAGGAAAATAATACATTTTTACCAATGCATTTCTCTCAGTAATGAAAAAATTTGCAGGGAAGACGAGGCGTTGACGGCGATGTCTATTGTGCGGGCTAGCGGCGGCTGCATTTGCATCCCGACAGCAGCTGCTCCACACACACCCAGCACACCACATGCCCAACCCTTCGGAGGACCGAGAGATTTTCCAGAGCCTGTCCGGCTGGCATGAAATATTTGACTTTTGATTAAAGCACCGACTCAAGTGCTCTGCGAGACTGCCTGGCGCTCCGGCTGCCTGCCACTTGACAAGATTCACTTGTCTCTCAAATGCATTTCATATTGTGTTGCATAATTTTCTGCGGCTTCCCTAGCCTAATGTGAAATGTGCCCTGGAAAAATTCCGAATAAAGCCCCCTGACGCGCTCGGTGGCGGGTGTTGGCATTGTTAAAAGTTTCCCCAAAGATCCTGCTGAGGGGTAACTCGTCGTTGTCCTGGCTGTTGCCATTGTGGTGTTGCGAAATATGCATTGTTTGTTGTGGCGAAAATAAGTGATTCTATCTGTTGGCCGAGCTGCTGCACTTGCAGTTGTGCCAAAACTAAACAGACCGAGAAGTTTTATGGAATTACAACAAGTTTGGGTAAGGGAATAAGTACATACTTCTGAGATGGCATGTGATGGAAAAGAAAGAAGTTTCTGGTGCCTGCACTTGATTTGTAAAAGTTTCTAAGGAACAGGTTATAAAAACTGTACTTAGATCAAAATAATTCCATACCTTTCTATGATTACTTTATAGCTACATCATATTTATTGGCATTTAAATAATGTCAATAAGTTAAACTCAAGGCAGCTTCGTCAAGTAATCCCAATGGCGTTTAATTGGCATGCGAATGGAGAGCCACTTAAGCCCAGAAAACACCGAAAAATCTTCGACGCAACACTTTGTTCAGACCGGGACAAAAAATTAATCATACGCTCCGGTTGCCAGCACAGTCAAGGGGAATTTTCACGGATAAAGGGGGAATATTATTGCGGTACAAAAGCGAATTAATTTTTCATAAAAGGCGAACCACCGCGGCCACCGCAGCGACGGCAAAAGGGGTGCCCTTCTCCATGGCCTGCTCCGGCTTTTGCTCCTGCTCCTGCGGTTTGTTGCTCACGCACGTACCTGGAAGCCCATACACCACCAAGCGGATGTGTACTTGCATACACTCGGCAAAAAATGTGTTATAATATATAAGATTTATTGAAGAAATTAATGGTCTCTTAAATATATTTATGAATCAAGTTTTGCATTACTCATTTATAAGACAAAGCTTAATAATTTACGAAGCTATGTCTTCTACATTATTAATTGTAATAAATTTCAAATATACTTATTTATATTTTTGTAGCATATTTTCTCTCCCTGCACAGGCTGGGCGCAATTAATTTTCAATGTGCGCTTTATGCAGCTCCTTGCCGGATCCGGATTTTGCTCTCTGCGGCAGGAATGCGGCTGCCAAGGATCCCCAGTTGCGATGCGATGGCGAGTGCGGTGGGGCGTTCTAATTGCCACACAAAAAAAAGGAGGCGGTGGCAAAAGAAATGCAGCAGCAGCCCTTCGAGTCCTGCGAGTCCTCAAACCTCCTCTTGATCGCATCGCTGGCTAATGTGATGTGTGCTTAATTTCCGCATTTCAGCTAATTGGCCTCGTTCGCCTGGATTTCGCTAATTACTTAATCATCAGCCGCACTGACAGCCCCCAGGCTTATAAATAAATGAAAAACACTCGACTTGCTAATGTTTGAGAATATTTTAAAGTAAAACAAATATGGAAGTAAATACAATTTAAAACTCTTACAAAACTGCGGGAATGCTGGGATATTTTTGTATGTAGCAAATGATTTATTATGATTTATTTCAATGGCACTGCCTTTTGGGCCTTATCATCATCTGTGCACGTTTCAGCGAGTAGGTGTGCCCCTTAAACTGATACCAGTTGATGCCCTTGCCATGGGTGTTATCGCCGTATTTGCCCGCCAAGTTGCTAAAAAATAAAGTAACAAATAAATTATGTAAATAAAATATAAGAAATGCACAATCTTACCTGTGATGGCAGGCATTATACCACCAGGCACTATTGTAGTTAACTGCGCAGTTGACCGTAGCATGTTTATCGTGATCCCGATCCTTGGTTGTGAACTTCTGGCCCAGATGGGTGGCCATGGCATCGCCGGCATTGCCCGAGTTGTTGCCCAAGGACTCCAGAGCAAAGCCATCCTCCTCGGAGCCGATCCTGAAGTTGTCGTACAGCTGATACCGTCGATCTCCCTCGTTGTCCTCGAGCAGGACAAGCAGCTCCTGCTGCTCTGCTGTAGTCATGGCGTGCAGCTTATCCAGGCCCAAGAAGAACTCATTCTCCAGCTTGCCAAAGCCGTTTTTGTAGTCATTCCAGTCGCGGTAAAAGTCCTCACTGCCATCTGTACGACGCAGGATTAAAGTCCAGCCGCCACCGTGACTCAGCTGATCGCAGGCCACCACAAAAGGATGTTTACTGTACTCGGGCACCACGATCACATTGATTTCACTGTGCTGGGTGAGGACTGAAGGTTCAGCACAACTCTTGCCATAGAGCTTAGTCTCCACGCCAGTTTTGGCCAGACAGCTGTCCAGTTTCTGGGTCAAGTCATCCAATAGTTCACCATGTCGCTCCTGCTCGACACTAAATAATAATGGAAATGAATTTATATATATTAAAAAAAAAATATATAATTAATGTATTTTTATTTAATTAAATCCTTACCGCACTGCAATCATCTGAGATCGTATTGATGCCGCATTGCCGCAAATCGTTGATATTTCACATACTTTTTCCGCATATATGCATGCTAGTATATTGATGACTAAGATTGAGAATAAATTAAAGCTTGGCATGATTATAGCACTGTACAGATCAATTGCTCGATGAAGACTAAGCTGAGAAGCTTTTATACAGCTAAATATAGACAGAAATATTGGGATTTCCTTATCACTCCCCAGTGAATGACTTTTAAAGCGATTATTTCAGTGATTCCCACACAGATTGTTTACGGTTGAAGTTTACTAGAAAAAAAACCCAAACAAGCATTGATCTTTCTATTATATTAATACTTTTATTTAGAATGAAAAACCATAAACCATATTATGATGTGTAATATTCGAGTTAAAGCAATAGTAGTCATAAAAATTCCTCTTATTCCCTAATATAATAAAATGTTAACCTAATTCAACCAAGATCTGTATAAATTTCTTAAATAGACTCTACGGGTTAATCCCTACCATATTCAAACATATTATTATCCAGATATCTCTGATTGTGGGACAAGTATTGTTGTAGATTGCATTCGCATCCATCAAACTCGCTCGCCTGTCAGTATTTCCTGGCCATCGGAGCTGTCCTGGCCCTGGGCCTGGTCCTGGACCGGTTGTCTCGGTTGCAAAACTTAGTTACGAGCTCATCCGCAATCATCCAAGCCGCTGCTGTCTGTCAAATTGAGCGCAAAAGCCTCGGCAGCCAGCTCAGGTGACATCAGTTCCGACTCGTTACAGTTTGAAGTTTACCGTGTGTGACAGGCCTGGGGTTTTGGTTTCGTTCGGTTTGGTTTGGTTTTGTGGGCGGCGCACCGCAAAAAAGTTCAAGCGAAAAGTTTTCTCTACAGAGCCAAGTAAAAACTAAGAATTCTTTTTAAACGTGGAAAAAAATAACTTGTAGAGGTAAGAGATATTTTTACAATGAAAAAATAAAATGAAAAAGGTTTTTTTAGGGATTAAATGGTTGTAGTTCAACAATATTATTAATTTGTGTGGGGTTTAGACTTGAGGAGTACGGAGTAAATTTGTTAATTAAAAGAAACATGTATTAAGACATAATCTTTATAATATTTTCTATAACTTAACAATGAACATTTAACATGTTTTTTTAAACTACATTTATGAAGCGTAATTTCTTGTTAAACCAAATGACTTCTAAAGCTTATTTCTTATTCCAAATTCTGCATTTTCTTAATATTCTCTCTTATTCTTTCCACAAATCTCCCTTTTTAGGCTAATCCCCCCTCTGCCTCGACGCCTCTGTCCAAATCGAGTGGGGTAAACAGAAATTTGGGGTATAAATCGAAATATTATCAAGATGCCAGCTCGTCGCGTCGCAACTAAATTGTTTGCAAATTTTCCCGCAGCTCCTTTGCTTCGACCCGGCGGCGCCTGGTTGCCCAAGAACAAGGACGGACCGGGAAGAGCGGCAAAAATTTGTGTAAACAAGTTTTACCTACCTTTTGGCCAAAATTTATATGTTGGCCAGCATTGGCCTAAACATGTCTTTTTTTTCGGGGCTATGTACGGGTTGTATTTCATTTTACTTCAACACTTTCGGTATACACACATACACACACTGAGAGTCGAGTGCCTTTGGGGGCCAACTTTGGGCATAATAAATAACATAAAAATGAAGCGAATTCAACCTCAAAGTTCAATTCGAATAACCACTCAATAGATCTGCCGACCAGTGCTCCTGGGAGCCGAGACTTGGATCCGCACTTGGACTCGCCTCCATGTGCATACGAAATGGCCGCCGGGTGGCTGGAATAGACGATGAATTTAAATATGGCCAAATTGAGTATTGGGCACGTAATAAAAAAAAAGGGCCAAGAAAGGCGGTCGGACAGCCGGGACGACCGTTATGTATGGCATCGTAAATAAACCCTTTTTTACTTAATCCAAATTCGTCCCCGGGGAACAATTTGTTACACAATTTAAAAAAAGGACGAGAACGGGCGAACACTGCTGGCTCTGGCTCCGAGCAGGCATTTAGATTTTGGTCCAAGTCCAAGCTGTGTCCTTGCCAGGACCCGGGTCAGTTGTGCATACATTGTCCCTGTCCGAGCTGCAATATTTTCGCTATAAAATATTTATATTTCCCCCTCGCTCGGCCCCTGCCAGTAATAAGGTTTTAAACTTCCATTTCTCTCGAATGCATATTTGATGTTGCTTAGACACGGCGAATATGCAGGGCAATAAAAGAATCCGACGGAATACATAAGCATAAACCGAAAGGGATTTTGAATTGCTTTACTAGCCGCGGGGTTTCTAGTTGCTTGGCAATCGCTGACTTTTTTGCAGCATTATTTTGACAGATTTATATTTAAGGCACTCATGGAAAAGTATGTTATTTTATGTTTTCTTAAATATAATATTAAATAATAAACTATAAACCCTTCATATTCATATATACAGCATTTAGTTATGTTAATCAAGCACTGACAATGATTGGAATACCAATAAAACTAAGCCTTATTGCAATTTAGTCCATCTTTCAGTGATTACCAATTTTCCCTTCGATTTCCCCGTAAATCGAACTTTATCAGCGAAAACAGCTTCGAACCTAATCAACTCGGGACGTAGATCCATTGAGGCCTGCCCGCCTCAAAAACAATAACAACTCATCGTTGGCCAGCGACAAAAGGCAGCTGCAAAAGGCCGAAAAGCGGCGCCAAGTTTCCCAAAAATTAGCGGAAACGGAAGCCAATCAGCTGGCAGCGGAAACCGCATTGTGCCGCAGCACTTCAATTCCGTGGCTTCGATTATGATGAGGCTTTGGCTTGGGCGCTCTGGTTCTGACTCGGGTCTCTGCGGTCAGAACCGAAAATAATGGCCAAGAGCCAAATTACGTTTCCGCCATTTGGTGCCGGGGCAGCTCTCGCTTGACCGGAAATTGTGAAAAATCAACTCGGTCGAAGGGCCGCCGCCGCACAGTGGGAAAACCCCATATCCTGCAAGTCTGGATTTTGTGTGTACGGCAAACTGACTTCGCAAGTAGAATTACCGCGTAACGAGCAAATTTCAATATAAGTAAAAGAGAATAAATGAGATTTCTAAAGGCGAAGCTGGAACACACTGCTTTTTACCGATTTGCTACTAGAAAAAATATCAAAGAACGTTGGGAAAGGGCAAAAACTCCTTGACTGAGTATAACAAAACTTAAAGAAAATATTTGAAAGCTGCAGAAAGCAAATTTGTTTTCAATGAAAGCCCTCAAGGAGTTGACGGCCGTCTCGACCCCCCAAAAAGAGTCAGTCGGCGGAAATGTGAAAACGCCCGGCATCTGGCAAATGTCTGCGAATTTTATAATGAAATTCCACAGCGTTTAATTATGCCCCGAGCAGTTAGTGCCTCTCTGATCTGACAATGGAATTTGAGCTCTACTCTCTTGCCTGGAGTTCAGTTTTGCATGAAATGTATAACATAATTACAACAAATGCCAGAATCGAATTTCAAAAATCCATCCACAACCATGTGGATGGGCAATCTGGCTAGCAGGCATATTTCCAGCAATTCAATTATGCAAATGTTGTAATAAACATTAAATAATTTAATAGAATTTTCATAATGTGAAGAAATTCATTAAGCCTTGTAAATTATATATAACAAATTAATTTCAATATAAGAGGTTTGAGCGATAGAAATTATATACGATGAAGTAAAAAAATATTGAACAAATGATATTAAGTATAAGTTGCTAGTATACAAAAATTAGGAAAAAATATATTTAAAATATGTATTTGTTCTATAAATATTTATGTGTTCTTAACCTTAACCTAACCTTAACCCATCAAAATAATAATAAGTTATTGTTCCCTTTATTTCAGATGTTTTTTTCCTTTTTTTTCATTATAAATTAGTAAATTGATGAACTTAAATCATACCTTATCTTTTTTTATCAATCTACATTTTGGGGGCAAATAACACACAAGTAAATGCTGCCTTAAATTCCATCGTTTAAGGCTGACTCAAAAATCCCTTGTTAACATGTTCGGCCTGGCCTCCTCCACTCGATATCCATCCAGCATACTACATAGTTTTTGCCCTTATCTTTACCGCTACGTGAGCGCACGTATGCGCATTCGTTAGCCTTAACTAAGGCCGCGTGCAAATCCCTCGCAGACCATAAATTATACACGGAAAATTCGGGGAAAAATCTGAAAAGCCCGCATCGCCTGAGGGTCGCGATGAACGTGAGGGGTTACGAGGAAAGTGTCGCACTGAAAAGCGGCAACTGTTGCTGATGCATTCGATAATTAAATACGGCAAAACAAGATGTCGACAATTTGGGATTTGAATAAACACACTAAAGCTATTTAACTTTGTTCCCGAGTCCCGCCTGACCCACATCGGTCGCCGGTTTTCCGCTTTTCCATCTTCCGGCCCCCATTTGCCTAGGTTTACACGGAGGATAAAAGTTAATGCCTAATTTTTCAGCTCAGTAAAATGCATTATTTAATTTACAAATAAATAAAAATTACTTTTGATTAATGAAATAAATTTAAAGTTCAAAGACCTCTTCTTGTTGGTTATTTATTAACTTGTAACTAGGATTAAGAACAATAGAAAATATACTATAAATTATATTCTTTCTTCAGTCAAAAAAAAATATATTTTTTAATTCCCTGAAATTAACACGAACTTTTAGAACCAAAAGTGATGGCTCGTCGCCTTGAATAGCTTAATTTATGGTTTGATTTTCCTGCAAGTGCACATTTTCCGCGCACGCAAAACTCAAAGCAAGCAAAGTTGAGGCGCCGCGGCGGAGACTCTGTGAAATTAAATAAGTTGGGGCAACCGCTAACGAGAAAGGTGTCTGGCACTAGGAATTAATGCGGCGGTTATGCGAAGCCCCCGGGCCAGGATGCCGGGGCTGCCGGGGCTGCCTGGGCTGCCAGGATGCGGAGGTGGGCTTTTGTGGCGGTTCGGTGGTTCCATGGCTCCGTGGTTGGGTGGCAACGCGTAAAATTGCAGAGCACATGTGTTGGGGGCTTAATCTGTTTAGGCAACACGAGAAGCGCCTGCCGACAACTTGGTCTAAAACTTCAGGTAGCACTAACTTCACCTGGCAGCCCGCAAAGGGGGTACGTCAGGCCCGGGGGTCACAGGATATAATGCACTTTAACGCCGGAGCACGGGGAAGTACCCAACCGAACAGCTGGCAACGCAGGAGTCGCTTTCTGCCGACACTTCTTCGACTCCTGCGAGTCGTTAAAAATGTTTAGTTGCAGTCTTTTGTTGCTGCTGCTGCTGTTGCTACTGGCAGGAAATTTATTTTCGATGTCAATTTGTGGCTCAAATTTAATTGCAATTCTTGGCCAGGCGTCAAATTTCAAAAACAAGTAGCCGGGAAACATTCTAAGAAATAAAGTTCATTGTAGTTTGCAGCAACCAGCAGAGACCTCTGGCCTTAATTAATACACAATATTGAAAATTACCATTTCTTTCAAAGCAAAAAACATTTTTTTGGCTAACCACAAACAGTTGGATATGTGCGAAGTTGGCAACACTTTCATTTGCGGTTTCAAATATGGCACAAAAAATGTAAATGTTGTTTCTAAATTGATTTGTCTCTTTATTGTACTATTTTCCAGAATTTAGATATTAAAGAAGAAGTCAATTTAAGAGGAAAGGGAAACTAACTATCACAATAGTAATATTATTTCAGTTAAAGATACATAATCTCTCTCTTCCATTCATTCTGACCACTGTCTAGCATTAATAACGAAAAACCGTAGCTTTCTCGAAATGATTATGGAAAATATTTGTTTTCCATTAGCCGTTTTGACATCTTTTGATTTAATTACCGCCCGGGCTTAAGTCACCAGATTTCGTTCTGAATTTATTACTGAACCGGGCTGAGGGTGAGAAATATGGGGGACAGAACCTAATAAGTTTGCCGGCAGCAGTTTTCATTTCGCATTCTTGCTTACCTCTCTGGTCAGGTGGAAAATTAATATTCGTTATCAGGACGGTAAGCCTGTGCATGTGACAAATAATGCCGACTGATTTACTACACAAAACACTGTCGAAATGGCCAAAGGGCAGGCTTAGCAGGGAGTAGAGCTGCCAGGTGCAGCCGAAGCCGAAGCCGATGCAGGGGCAGGATGGCCAGGACATGGACATGCCGCCGCCATCGCAGCAGGACACTCCACTGCCAAATGCGATTACCGGAAGGAGCAAATTCAATTTATGTGAGCGAAAGTAAGCCGGCGAAATGTGCTCCAAACACTCGTGCATTTTCGCCAGCATGATTAGTTAATTAAAACGTCAGCTTTCGGTCGAAATGAACTGTGTTTTTGTTTGCCTTTTGGGCTTGTGCTTTACCTGGACTTTTGCATGACATTTATTAATTTCGAATAACATTTGATAATGACACGTTGTCGTCGTCGTCGTGTCCATGCCAGGTGACTTCGATAAGTCTGTGACACCGAATTTAATTGCTTAATTGAAGATGTCCGCAAGGAGCTTCGTTTTCATTTCATTTCGTTCGCTTTCACAATTTTCGATTTACATAATAAGTCTCTAATCTAAATTAAAATCAACGAGTGGCCGCCATTTGCATTAATTAAGTGGCTGCGACTCGGCATCTGGCCAGGAGCCAGGAGTATTGATTGGGATCGTTTTTTTTGCTCTGCTTTTTCGACTTCAACGCTGTCATCATCCGGATCCGGAATATTCCTCCCATTCCCTTACGACAAGTCCATTTCGTGTTCGCTCCGAGCATTGTCAGCGCCCTTTAATGGTTCAGGTAATAAACATAAAAACTAATTTCCCCCAAAAAAAGCCAAGAATGTTAATCAAAAGATTGTCCTGCTAGATTGCGGCGAAATAACAACAAGAGCAGCCAGGACACTGCACCCCAAAGGATGTCCATGTTCATGTGCTACCAAAAAGCGGTTTCGTTTTGGGCTTCGGGTTCGGTTTCCAGGCCCTGCTTCTGGTCCTGGAGCTCTGCGGTTTCTATTTTGTGGTAATTTCCGTTTATGTTTTTGAATTTTTTACCCACGACTGCGCAAACACAACCGACTGCTGATGATGGTCGCTTTTTGAGCTCGTTGTTCGTTGTTCGTCGGATGTTTGTTCGAGACTCACTGTGCTTTTACGGTTGTCTCCCAGGCTCCTCCTCGTATTTGTTTTTATGGAATTAAAAAATTCCAGCCCGGAAAGGGACCTTAATTAAGCGGGGTCGCCGAGGTGGACCAGAAGCCATCTAGCTAAATGATTATTTAGCAATGGCAAAATGGAAATACGATTTTTAAAGTCTAGTTAAAGTGTAGATTTGGTGATAAGTGTCAAGAGGGAGGGCTGTATATATTTTTAGATTCAATTTCAGTATATTTTAAAAATATGACAAACTAAATATTGATCAGATTTAAAATAATAAAGATGTTTTTTTAATAATTAATGGGTTGCTTAACCCTCTAAATATAATATTAAAATCAATCAGTTCAATTGATTTTCCTATCTAGAATTAAGCCTCTTAAAACCACCATCTGTATTTAAAAAAAGCCCCTTATTTATTTAAAGCTGTATCATTTTTTTAAACAACATACCTTACATCCAATGCTGACAATTGTTTTATTTCCATCGATTGAAGTTGTTTAAAATGTAAATGGTAAAAGCATTGCCCTGATAAGCACCACATTTGGCACCTGGGGAGAGCGGCAAACAAAAAAATAGCCCATATTAAAAGTATTATTCTTTCGCTGCCGCTGTGCAATAATAAAAAAGGCAAGGCGGAGAACAGAGCGGGAACAAAGCGGCAATGCTTTCAACTGTAATGATAAATGAACGCAAACTCCGGACATAAATCAACAGATGGGGGCGCCTCCGCTGCCGGAGAGAGTGCGGCACCTCCGATGCCGTTGATGGGATAAGCCCAACTTCGGCCGCGAACTAACTACAGCCATAGTCCCGTCCCCGCTGCAGCACCGGCAGCACCGGCAGCACCCCTTTGGATGATTTAAGCCCGAATGCCTCGGCTCCAAAATGTGTTGTGGGAAATATGCATAAAAGGAACACGGAAAAGTATCACGGGAAAACAGAGGAGCCACACACTGCGTTCCCTTGTTGTCTGTGGTGTACGCGTACAATATTTTTAATTTTTCACATTTTTTTTAACAAATGAAAGAGAGAAGCCCGAGCCAAAGGTGCAGCCCAGCCCCAGTTGGGTTGCCCCAATCCCAATCCCAATCCCAATCCCGATTCCGCAGAGAGACACCTATGGAGCGCGAAAGACCGCCCGGAGGCAAATGGCGCAGCCACAGCAATGGCACCCATGTGGGTCACACAAACACTCGCGCACACACACACACTTGGCCGCAACACAACACCCGTAACACCCACCACCCCTGGATGAACACCCAGCCCAAGCCCAAGCCAGCCCGCCACCACATCCATATGCATTCGCATTCAGACGTTGCCGCTTCGAGTTGAAACATTTTTTATAAAATTTACCCACTTACCTTGGGGTATGTTGGGATTGTTTAATAAGGAATCTTTAGAGAAAGAGAGTGATAGAGAAAGTAAAACAGCGAAAGATACCCTTAAAAGTTGGTTTGAAATCATTTAAAACTGCGCTTAAAAATCCTCTAGAAGGGTATTTTTTTTATTACTTTATCAT
>JAEIIH010007836.1:0-19610 GCA_018904745.1 Drosophila orosa
CCATCCGCCCCTCCATCCATCAGCGAGTCGCACGCATTCGCAATTGGACCAGCCGTTACGTATCCGCCGTGTTGTTCCATTCCCCCTACTTACACACACGCGTGTGCCGAGCTGGCTTTTGTGTGTGTTCAGCCGCTTTTAGCTCACACATACACACACACATAGCAGTCCCTCCTGCCAAAGGACTATTATAACTTTGTCGTGCCAGAAGCCAAGCCAAAGTAATATACTTTAGCACATGGAGTGTCCAGAAAACAAAGTTCAGCCTCTGCCAGGCGGCCAAAAGCGAGTGCTGGTGGTGGTGGCATATCAAAGAGTTTTATTTTAGTTGCTTGTCAGGGATTTAATTAAGTGCAGCTATGCCATAAATATTAAGTGCAAGAAGAATGCACCAGCAATTTTCGCAAATTTCATTTCATATTTTCACCCGCATTGTTGGTTACTCGCACGAGGCTCAGGTGAGGCTCGCTTTACTCGGCGAAAAGAAGAGTTATAAACTTGCAGGAAATGCCTGGAAAAAAATATAATAATAAATAAAAGAGAGAACGAATTTTATTATTCTCAAAAGCTTCTAGCTGTGGCTTTTTAATTTCATTTTAAACGCGAGACAAGAGGCCGCCCCCTTATTAGTTTCAGTTTCTGGGCGAGTAAATAAAATTAGTTTTCGAGGAACCTTCACTTAAATTCCATTTTTCACATATTAAACAGAATTCCCCATACCCAATATATATATATATAAATATATGGCAAATCCCTGCCATGTGCTCTTTTTTGGACCCCTGCCAATGGCTTAGCCATGACAAAGTGGCAATTCGTTGAGGTCCTGACGCCAATATTCGCCACATTGTTAAAAACCGAAGCTGCACACACATAAACAAATGACAGACATTCCCATTTGTTGCGTCAATTTCCAGGATATTGGCAGGAGTCCAGTGTGTGTGTATTAATTACAATATTTTTGGGGTAATGGCCCGGCCAACTGTGCGCAGGGGTGCGTGTAATTGTTATCTCGAATGCCAAATGGTAATTCGTTCGTAATTCGTAATTGAATTTAGCTGCTTGAATTTATGGCCCAGCAATTAAAAACCGATTTGATGGCAGCCGAAAAATATAGTGCCCAAAAATATTTAACGCAAATATTTGGTAAACAAATGTGTTAAGCTTGAAGTTTGGCAAACTACAGCGACTGCCGATAAACTTCGCCAAATCCAAAAGTATTTGCGCAAGTTTCGGTTATTGTTATGACAACACAGGAGGTTCCTCGAGAAACTCTAAGACAGGTACAAACCCCAGTTCGAACTGGGTATAATAGTACCCACTCGCAGTTAGTTGCTGGCGGGTTTCAGGGTTTCACGGTGTGTGGCTATGACGACAATATCGGTTATTGAAATATGCAAGCGACAAAGTTTGCTCTGCTTGCCTGCAAACTGCAAACTGCCGGCTGTCTTTCGGCCAGAAACTTTGCCCACAGTAACTGCCATAGTATGTTGTAATAGCTACTGCCAGTGGCTGGCTGGCTTTGTTCTTCGTGTTTCTCCGGGATTGGCACTCCGGGATTAGCTGTCAGGCGATGTCGTGCGAATGACTTCCCCGAGTTCTGGGCAATAACGATAATGCAGCGGAAGCCGATTATTTTGGAGGCTCGTGGTCGGGGTATGCGGCAAGTCTGGCAAGTGTTATGTAATTAGAGTCTGGCCGGGATCGCAGAGGAAGAGGCCGAGGCCAGGGGAGGCCAGCTGTTGCCGCATTTCAGTGTCCATTCTTCGCTTATCTGCGCTCTTGAGTTTGTCACAAGCAATTGTTTGACTTTACTTGACTTGACCAGGCACAGGCACATGGCCAGGCCAACACAATGGCCGGAAAAGCCAAAAACTGGAACAAAGACCAGTAGCCAAGGGACACTGCAAGAAATGTGTGAAAATAGGGTAATTCTATACTATACTATACTTTACTATACTATCAACTTAGTAAATTTATTATTTATTTCCTATTTATTTATCTAATTTATCCTTGCTTTAGTTCCTTTTTAAAATGCAACTTTCCCCTCTTATTTCGAGTGCAGAGGACACACCACTCACTGGCAGCAGTATTTGACGCCATTTGTTTTACTTCGCTGACCACAAATAACCATGGCCTGCTGTTGTGGCCTGCTGTTGCTGCCCCATTTTGTGGCCCAAACATTTTCCAGTTGCCTCAGTCCCCTTTGGGGGGACGAGGGACGAACGGGCTCCGTTCAGTACATTCCACTGGCAGATCCACTGCCGGAGACTCCGTTCCCAGAGCGCTCTCGCCCACTGCCCCGACATTGAGTTATGTTGTGCATACGAGCCCCAAGGAAATGCAGTCCCAGCAGGAGGAGGAGGAGGAACACTGGGCAGTAATAGCATCGGCGACAACGCTGTGACAAGGACTCAAGTCGAGTGCAGCTGCTGCGATTGTGGAATTTGAGGTCCTTTTTCGCGCTGAATTCTCACGTTTCGGCGCGCTGTCAGCGTTGCTTAGTTTCCCAGCCCTTGAAACCCCTTTAAAATGGTTGTATAAATTTGCCAGCAAGCTTTGTAAATGATTTAAATCAAATTTAAGTAATTAAATATAAACAATGAACAGCTAAAAACAATCAAATTTAATTTGTTAAAACAATCAGGACAGAACACATAATTTCCTTAGTTCTGTGAACTTAAATGACCGCCGGCAGGTAATGGGTTGCCAGGCGAGAAGGAGCCTCTATTAGCGCCACTAAAAAAGGGTGTCTGCCATCAGGAGCAGCAGGGCTACTGGCCATCATCATTGCCAGGACCATTCCCATTGCCACTCGGCGCCGTCATGGCCACTTGCATTATCATGGCAGGCAAATTTGCCGGGCAGCTAAATGGCGGCGTGGCCAAGTGGCAAGTGGCAAGTGGAAAGTGGCAGGACGAAGGATTAAGCGCTGAACCAGCTGCAAGTGGAACACGACGCCTGAATGCAATGGTCCTCCTGCTGCAACTCCTGCTCCCGCTCCCTCTTCCGGCGTCTGGTGGCCATCTAATTTTCAGCTCCTTGTCGCAGCGCCACAACAATCAAGTGGCATGATTGCTAAGCAGCATAATGCCATTTATTGCCACAACAAGCCCCAGAGTCGCGGCGAGCCAGGTTGCCCTTCCATCGGCTGCAGAGTTGTCCACAATATGCTTTGGCGGGAAAACCAAGCCAAGTTTGTTGGAAAAACATTTTTAATTTATCTGAGAAGTAAATGAAAAGATTTAAATGGTAATTTTGAGAGTAAATAAAACCCAAAACGGATTTATCTGCAAACAAAAAAATCACATGATTCTTTAGCAAGGACTCCGGCAAATGGTTGGAAAAACAGAAGCCAACGCGACAGCACTGGCTTCGTGGTGGAAACTCCTTTTTCCTTGGCGAAACTTTGCCCGCATTCGCATTCATGGGCCCGCACAATATGCTAAGCGTCCTGCCAACGTCCTGGCAAGGGAGCAGGAGCCAAGAGCTGGGAGCTGGGAACTGGGAGCTTGGAGCCAATGCAATCATAATTTTAACTACTTTAGTTTTATTCCACCCCCAGCCAGCAGCAGCAGCAGTAGTAGGAGCAGCTCCTGCACTTAGTTCTATTATCCTGACGCTTTGTTCGCGCCAACGACGACGACGGCGCCTCGTCCTTTGGCTCTCGCCTTTCCTGGCCCTTTCCCAGCTTTTTGTTAATTCCGCGAGGCCACAATAAAAGCCAGTGGCATGGCGAGAGCGATGTAAAAATGAAAATGAAAATATAAATTGCCTTTGTGCACTGCGCGAAATTGCCCACGGGGTATCGGGGGCCAATCAACACGGAGCAGTGCTCCATCGATGCTACTCGCTGGCCAGGACGAATGGCCATGAATAATTATTAGCAGAGCTCGGGCACTTGGCTAAATAATAATAATAATGGCAGGGAAAAGTTATGGCTTCAGTCCCAAATAGCGATGGCAATACTTCTGGCGTTTACGATGTGTCAGCAGAAGTGGCTGACGGATAATTGCTGGCCTCCACGAGGGAGGAGCTATTTAAATTCAATTTAAATAAATATACAGAAGACTTTGAAGGGATATGGTTATCTCAGAGCCTGCAGCAACTCCCACAAAGATTATTCCTCGCCGGACGAGGCGAATTCCAATTCGTTTGTGGCCAGCTTTTTGTGGCTTCATTAGCGCCTCTCTCCCAGTACTCAGTACTCAGTACTCAGTGGATCGGGTCAGGGACTTGGGCAGGGCAATGGGAATCCGACTCCCTCCGACTGGAGAGATGGCACTGGGCACTGGTGGGGTGGCAAGGGGATTTGATTAACACTAACCACACTCGGCCCGGGGGCCAAATGCAGGCGGCAGCGGCGGCGGCACAAAGCCAGACCTTTGGGCGAGCCAGGCAGCGAGAAGCGCAATCAAGGCGTATGGATTTTAATTAATTTTCGCCGCTGCACTGCAGCATTTTTAATTAAAAAACTTGAGCGTGGCCGGGCATGTCCTTGGCGTCTTTGAGCGCTGTTTAGGCACACAGAGCCGCCGCCTTCGATTTTCTAGATAATAAAAATAATATAAATGAATTCTGCTTGGTTATTTCAGTGCTGGACTGCCAGGTGGGCGACTGGGGACCCTGGAGTGAGTGCGACAAGAGCTGCGGCACCGGCATGATGACCCGCAACCGCCAGATCCTCCAGGCGGCCCAAAACGGTGGCAAGCACTGCCCCACGTTGCAGCAGAAGCGCGGATGCCAGGGCTACCGCTGCCATGGACATCGGGACAAGAAGATACTGCGAGGTGAGTATAGCTTCTATAGCATTCACATAAGTTATATCAACTACATGTAGTTTATAAAGCGAACTTGTTGAGAACTATGTGCATCGAGATAAGGAAGTCCTTTAAGCTGAGACAGATCAACTTGAGGCTAGGTCTAGGCTGCTTAGCCTTCAGATTTGGAGAAGGATCTGGACTCATCTGGTTTCCCGATACCGAAAAGACTCCCTTCCAAGACCCCGCTGATGGACTCCATCTTCTATTCATCCATTTCCTCATTTTCATGATGGTTTCGAGGCTGCTTTGCATGGCTTTTGGAAAGCACTGAGCGAAATAAAGCGAAATGAGCTCTCCATTGGACTTGTGTATTCAAATAAAAGAGCATATATATTACAGGAATAGAAACAAATTGATTTCTGGTACGTTTTGTCCAGCTTTAAAGAGCTGCGCTTGGCTAAGCCTGGCTAAGCTGGTATTTTCTCTCGGTGCCTTTGGGTTTCAGCGCAAAAAGCGGATCTGCCAAACTCCCAACAAGAAGGCCAGAGAGAGAGAGTACGTGAAGGAAAGCTCAGGGAGGAGCACAGCTGCCGGAGGAGCAGCAAAAAAATGTGAGCATTGCCGGGAGCTAGGTGCTCGCTCAACCCGGCCAACAAACAACAAACCTCCTGCTACTTCCACCGCCTCCGCCTGATCCAAAGCAATTTTCTGCAAGTGGCTGACATAAAAGCCATATTATATTTGGCTAAGTGTCACCGCCGGCTTACACACACAGACAAAGGAGGGGGGAGACAGGGACAGGGCAGAGAGGGAGGAGGCGAAACTATTAAAATATCGCTGCGAAAGTTTTTGTTTATGTTTTGGGTCGCCTGCGCTCCATTAGCCTTGGACGTGCCTCCCGCCACGCTCGCTTTTTGTTTGGATTTAGTTCCGCCTTCCGGTTGCCATTTTTTGCTCATGTGCATAAGGGGGAATGTGTGTGTGTGTCTTTAAGCGTTTAATTAAAACTTTGATTGCTGTCATTAAAATATTATTTAACCGCATGAAGAGAGTGGCAGAGAGGAGTGGAGGAGAGGCAGCTGCAAGGCTGATTGGCAGAAGAATAGCGGCTTTTTGCCAATATTAATTGGAGCCAAGCGGCGGAAACAATGTTTTGGACAGTTTGTTGTCTGGAAATTTGCATCCACAATTTGTGGCAACTTCAAAGTTGCACTAAACGAATTTAATGGCCTTTAACTTGCAACATTTATGGCAACATATTAGCAAATATAATGCTGGCAACCTTTCAGGACATTTCTGTAGATATTGCAAGTCCCTTTCCTAAACATACAGATAGTATTTCTAATTTCAATCCAAGCAGCCGTAATTAACGCCATTGATAATATTATTGCCCAAAACCCTTCTCTAATAGTATTTGTATATAACTACAACATATATTTCGATATTCAAATTAAATAAAGCCTTAATTACTTTCATGAATTATTATGAAAATTCAAAACCAGCACACACACACAGTTCATTAAGTTCGAATGTTGTTTCAGAGCTAAAATCGCTTTCATATAATTACATATTTAATTACAATTATAAGCGGGGGAAAAGTGTGTGTGTTTGGGTTTTGCCAAAAAATGCATATTAAAATATTAAAAATAAATGCGCCAACTAATTGCGTAACAAATGCGTGAATATTGCTTTTCCGGTTTGCTGCAAATTAATTCGGGATTGCAGCTGGCGGTTAGCGGAATTATTATTATTTTAATGTCTAAACCAAACGGAAAGGAGGTGCTTCGCCTACTCCTTAATTGGTCCGCAATTATGTGCACATATCCACATGTCCTGCGCGCTCCTGGGAGCAGGCAGTGGCAGTCCTGCGAATGTTAATTAAAGCGCTTGCTTGGGCGTCGTCTCTGCCTCCGTGTATATAGTATGTGTGTTTAACGCTCATAATGCGCTTAAGCTGTTTATTGTTTTTAGCACCTCCCACGGCCACGCCCCTGCCCCTGCCCCTGCCCCTGCCCCGTCTCCGTGGGCGGATGCGGATGCGGATGCGGAGGCGAGTGTGCGGTTGTGTTTGCGTTGCAAAATAGCCGACAGACAGTCGCCGCAGGACGAGCAGAAAGAACAGAACAGAGCCCGTTCCCTCTTACCTCGCCTGCAATTACAGGGCACTAAAAGCGTCGATTATAAACGAAGACATGACCGCAAAAAATGCAAAATCAAAGCTGTGGTTTTGCACAGCAAAAAACTATATCCTTTCGAACAAACCTTACCTACTTTTTGAATTCCCTCATGGAAAGTAAGGCTAATTGGTAACATTATCCAACGTATAATAATCTTACTCTTCAATGTATATTCCTAAGTATCAACCCTTTTAGGTCTTTAAATTTATCATAAATAAACAGCTTATGTTGTTGGAAATAATTTAAAATTTAAATAAGCCACCAAAGGACAGCCTTGGTTTCTCCCACTTAATGAACAGTTTCGCCTGCTAGCTTGTATCTCTCTTTAAACCTTGTCTAGCCCTATATCCCTCTAGATTCCCCTGCTTCCTCCTGTATCCTTGTTTCCTTTCTAGTCGAGACAAATTCAATTTGCTGCCGGCGGCTTGCAGGAAACGGAATATGTCAGTGCGGTGCGCCTTAAGTATGCTATTAAAAATTTTCTAATTCCAACTTAATTGCTAACAAACAAGCTACTGTGTGTGTGTGGGTGTGGGTGTGCGTCCTGCAGGACACACACACAAACACGCACAATAATTAAGGTAAACAAAGGCACCGGTGAAAGGTGAAAGGTGAAAGGTAAGGAAGGTATGCCTGCAACCATAAAATATGCATGATCAGTTCACTCATCCAGGGACAGGGACAGGGACAGGGACACGGGGGCAAATGGGAAATACAGGGAAAAGCGGAAAAACTCGGCGGTAATTGCCATCTACATAATTCACAAACTCCAGCTCAAGTTGCACACAATTTTTGGGAATTTTCGGTTGGCTGCCGCGCCGCGCCGCTCCGCTCGTTCTTTTTTCCGGGTTTTCCTCGTGCGACATTCGCCACACGTGCCGCCAAAAAATTCACAGGAAAACCAGGAACCCCCAGGATCCCCAGACCAGGCAGCTCCCCTTCTCCTCCAAAAGACCCGAATCGGAGACGACCTCATTCGCAGCCGCAATAATGCGCGGTGCTCATTAACGTTATAAAAATAATTGCTTAACACTCGCAAGCACGCTCACACACACACACTCCTCACTCTCACACACTCTTCTCACCTGTGCTAAATTCCAATTAACCTGCAGCTGTGTGTGTGTGTGTGTATGGGCGGCTGTCATCTTGGCTCACGGTCGCCAGGTTGGTAATCGTCCGAGATGAGCGATGAAGTGCCATCGAGCAGCAGTTTCGGGCAGGAACCCAGCCCCCTGCGAAGGGGTTTGGTTAGCTAATTATTTGCCCGAGTCCTGGCGCCACCTATTCACAGGATGTTCTCCTATGAGCTGAGCTAAGAATTACAAGCAAACAAAGGCTGATCAATATTGTTTTTGGTGAATAACCAAATCTATTATTTAATCCATAACAAATACTATATATTCTGTGATCTGTGGCCAGATCTTGGCTTAATGGCACCTGAACTTTTCCAGTTTTCAGCTTGAAGGCTGGCAAAGTTTCCCTTTCGTGTATATGTATGCCCAAGGCTGAGAAGTCTGAGCGGAAGGACCTTGACGTTGTGCCCCCCAACAATATGGCATTTGATTATGCAAATGGGAGGGAGGGGTGGTGGGAGGGTGCCGCACCCTTCTTCGCTTAGCACTTGCCTCGTTAAATTTGCATAAATTGCAAGGGGGGTGGCGGCGGCGGCGGCGATGCCTAAAATTATGCAACACATATGGACCAGGAGCAGGATATACAGCAGAGAGTATGGTGCTTTTTTGCAAAACTTTTATGAAATTGATTGACGAGAAATTATAATATATAAAATATGTTGAGTAACTGTTAGATGTTAGAGGTCGCGAGTTTACGAGGTTAATTAGATACCGAATCGTAACAATTTGGTTTAAAGACTATCGTATATCAGGCTTTGATTACAAAGTATTTTACCCTCTATTCCTGATGAACTTCCCGCTGTCTGTCCCATTCCCCATTCCCCAGATGATGCCTGCTCCGCTCTGGAGACCCTTGAGTGTGCGAGAGTCCTCCTCCCAGGGCAAACAGCAAACAAATCGCACACGTAAATTATATCGGGCAAACACAGTGGCGGCGAAATCAAAGGAGAGCACATGCACTGCAGGAAAAGGGGGAGAAAGAATTGAGTAAAGATATAATTTAAATTTCAGTAAGTTTTCAAACTCAAATATATAGAAATGATTCTTGAAAACTAATTTATTATATAGAAAATTCCATAAAAATTATTTAAATGTGTTCATGGTTTAAATAAAGAAACCAAATATTAAGTTTGAGAGTTTCTTACCCATTTTCTTCGAGTGTCAATGGCATTTGGCGTCGTTCTGCAACCGCGGCACGTCACCAAGGTGTTGGCTGTTGGTTGTTGGCTGTCGGTGCCTGACGTGCTGTCACTGCGGCTAAGGGGTCTTGAGCGGGTTAAGGATTCGCATTTCTATGCAACCTGCGGAGGAGGAGGTGCACATGTTGTTTGCCCCGCTTTTTTTGTGTGTGTGTTTTTTTTTGGTGGCCTGCTAATGGCATGTTTTGATTTCGCGCGGTAAAAAATGCGGCAAAAAGACGCCGACAAAGGGAAGAGCCAAATCGACAAGGCAAACAAAATATATGTATAAGTAAAATATATAGGTATGTGGTGAGGACACGCACACACTTCCGGGAGTGCATGCCGTGATTGAATTATGGCTGCAGCGCGTGTGTGGGCTCCCGCTTCAGCTGCCGAAGAAACTCCCCACTAATCCCCTCTCTATCCGCTTTGTTTCTCCTCCAGAAATGGCCCTGCTGCTGCCCGCCGCCCTCTCCCACAACCGTCATGCCAACGACAGCAGCGATATCCGCCGGAATCTGCGCACGCGCTACCGCGACTCCTACAAGCACAACCGCGATCACGAGTAAGTATACGCCCCGTGGGCAGCTGTAATTATTATTCGTAGAGAATCTAAAAAAAATAATCAATAGTGAATTATTTGAATAAAGTATCTGGGTATATTATTTTATAAGTAAATAGATTAAGCTAAATAGATTTTGATTTATATATTTAGAAAAAGCACAGCCGCCATCATGATTAAGTATACGCTCCGTGGGCAGCTGCAAATATTATATCCAGTTAAAAAAAGCCTTTGGAATAAAGAAAAATCTAGTGCTGACTTACTTATTATATATTAAAACCGGAGTAAATCAATTGATTTAGATAGATTGATTTAGAAATATATCAGCTGCAATCACGAATAAGTATACGCCCCGTGGGCAGCTGAAATTATTATTCCTGGGTGAACTAAAAAATATAATAAATAATGAATTATTTGAATAAAATATCTGGCTGAATAAATAAATAGATTAAGCTAAATAGATTTTGATTTATATATTTAGAAATAGCACAGCCGCCATCACGAGTAAGTATACGCCCTGTGGGCAGCTGAAATTATTAGTCCTGGGAGAACTAAAAAATATAATAAATAATGAATTATTTGAATAAATTATATGGGTATAATATTTTATAAGTAAATAGATTTAGCTAAATAGATTTTGGTTTATAGATTTAGAAATAGCACAGCCGCCATCATGATTAAGTATACGATCCGTGGGCAGCTGCAAATATTATATCCAGTTAAAGCGAGACTTGGGAATAAAGAAAAATCTAGTGCTGACTCATAAATATATTAAAATCTGAGTAAGTCAATAAGATTGATTTAGATATATTGATTTAGAAATAGCACAGCTGCAATCAAGAATAAGTATACGCCCCGTGGGCCACTGAAAATACGATTCCTAGGGAAACTCAAGTGTTCATTTATGAATTATTGCCATAAATTATTTGATTCGATAAATAAGTATATATATATATATAAATATATATATATAAATATTAAAAACTCTAGTGTTAAATAGATTTAGGAATAGCATAACCGCGATCACGCCCCGTGTGCAGTTATAATTATTATTCAAAGCTAAAGAAACCCTTAGAGGGATATGGAAAACTCAAAGGTGGATTTAATAACTATTTTTTCAAGTGGTTTTTCTTAATAGGTATTTGTTTACATAAATCCAAGTAAACAAATAAATGTACTATGTGAAATTCAAGGCAAATGCACGCTTTCTCTCCTCTGAAATTCGTTACCCCCTCTGCGATCGGTTACGTTTTAGCTGGGAAATCCCCTCGTTTCGGTCACAGATGTTCCTCGGACCGGGGCTTTGCTCTTCTCTTCTCCTTTTTTATGGGAAAACTTTGCTCCCTGGACCCACAGCGAAGGGTTTATTCCAAATTTGCTAGCTTGAGTTGAGCTTTTATGGCGCGCGACATGCAAAATAATTTCATGTCCTCCGAATGGAGGACAGGAAGGCATAAACGGCGGCAATAAAAGTCCATCATAAAAAGGGGGGATGGGCATAAAACTGTTCCTAAGCTGGGCCCTGATTTGACGCGTTGTTAATTCTTTCGAATTTCTTCTTCGTTATTCCTTGGCATTTTTTCTGCGTGCCATGTTTGTGTTTGTGCTTCTTTGATTTTTATGATTTGCTTGGCCAGGTTGGAATTTCTCGGGTGTCTGGGACATGTCCTTAAGTGTCCTTGATGTCCTATTTGTGGCGTGGCGGCCGAGGCGAGGCGAGGCGAGGGCAAACACGAGCCGGGAAAACAAACACAGCGAGACAAAAGGCCGGACTTCTCTCTGGGTTTTCTTCAAGTCCCACTCCCTC
Organism: Drosophila orosa; assembly: GCA_018904745.1. NCBI lineage: Eukaryota > Metazoa > Arthropoda > Insecta > Diptera > Drosophilidae > Drosophila > Drosophila orosa. The sequence continues at coordinate 11,621 of JAEIIH010007836.1, forward strand.
TTTGTGGTCTCCAGATTCTGCTCCTGCTCCCTCTGCCTGCTCCTTCTCCTTCTGCCTGCTCCTTGCTCTTTTTTGTGTTTGGTGCTTGTCACTTTTTAGATTTTAGTGCTAAAAATCTGGCATATGATGGACTTGCCCATGCCCTGGACCCACTGTACTCCTGCCTCTGAAATCCTTGCTGAATCCCTGCCCGAGGAGTCTTATATTCCCCGCATTTGCTTGGTAGCAGGAAAATCTGTCGAACATCTTTCGCTGGCCCATTACGGCTGCCACAATAAGCGCACATTAATCACGTGCCGACTCCTGACCGAGACGCCTTTCCCCTGGAGTCTTTCTCTCTGCTCGTTTTTTGATGTTCCGCCCGTCTTAAGTGTTCGCTTGGCCCCATCAAAAGCCGTTTATTATGATGCGTTTCGCTTTTCTTGTTGATGTTATTTGGTTCTTCGTTCGCAAAATAAAATTAAATTAAATCCGCAATTTATTATTTTATGATTTTTCATTTCCTTTTCGGTTTGTCTTTTTTTTTCCTGGCCATCTAAAGGCTCTCTCTTTCCCTCTCCGCATCTGTCTCACTCTGTGCTCTTCTTCGATTTCGGTTTTCATTTAGATTTTCTCTCCTTTTCTTCTGGACTTTCTCGTCCTGCTAGGCCGTCGAGAGGCAAGCGTTGAAATTGTGATAAAAAGTGCGGGGTTTTTTCAGGAGGTCCTTTTTTCTGCCAGTGTGTGCGCATCGTCGTGCCCAGTCGTCTGGACAAGCATCTGCATGTGTGTATGCGAGTCGTGTCTGTTACTCGGAGGCTTAATTAACAGTCCAGCGGTTGATGGGCGGTCAGCCAGGACGAAGAACGAAGGAGGAGGGTCCTAAGCCTGTGGTCCTGGGGAAGCTTACTCAAACTGTTGCTGCTAATTGAAACGGATCGATGGCAGGACTCCGAAGGAACTGCTGCCACTAAGCCGAGCAGCAAATATGACAATTTGAAGGATGTGCCCGGCAGAAGGTGGATTCCTTGAAAGGATTAAGCTGCGGAGTTATGACGATGACTTGACATTTAACTGGGAGTTAAACAGGTTTTCTTCGAAGGCTCTCTCGCATGCCTGCCTTCCAAATACGATTTTGTGATCCTCGTTCGTCCTGCCTTCCCTCCTGTGGCTCCTCCCACTATCTCAGCCACCCCCTCCGGTGATTTGTTAACTTGGCGGAGAAACTTTTATTGCTTTGTCAGCGATATGAGAGGCGGCAACGGCAACGGCAACCGCAAATTATGAATTATACACTCGAACAACAAAAGCGGGGACAAGGACAAGGACAAGGACAAGGACGAGGACGAGGACGAGGACAAGGAGCTGAAAGGCGGGGAAATAAATAAATATATAAATAAATTACGAAAATGGGAATGGGGCAAGCGAAAACAAGAAAGTTAAAGAAGAGCCGAAATAAGAATAAAAACAATAATTCGCCACAATTTAATTTACATAATGACAGTGTCAAGCGGCAGCGGTGGCTGCAAGACAGAAAGGAATTAAAAGGACGAAGGAGGAACAGGAAGTTGAAAGGAAGAAGGCACAAAAAGGTCGAAGACAGTGGGGGGGCGGCAGGCAAACAACGTTGTTGAAAATTCACACTTTTTAATGCGATAAATTTACAAGGCAACTGGGAAATCTGCAGTCGACAGTCGACAGCCGTAAAGTAGGCAACGTGTGTGCCACGCCCCCTCCTACAGGACGAGGCCCAGCCACGCCCACCGCCGTCTGCGCCTACGTGGGGCAACAATAAAACGTTTTAAGCAGAAATCCCCACGAGGATTAGCCTGGACCGCATAAATTTGCCAGCAGACGCGAGCAAACAAAGCGGGCAAGGACCATGCCAGGGAAGGGCTCATAGGACGAGGGAGGAGAGGGAGTAGGAAAGCAGTGTCCTCCCCGAGGAACCATGGCGTCTCCTTAAAGGCTCATCTACCAACTGGACACAGATGCCACGTCAAGTCATCGTCTTGGGTTCCTTCTGGCTTCATTCAAGGCCAACAGCTTGGGTTTTTTGGGAGTAAATAAATGAATAGTTGTCATTAATAATCTATTTAAAAATATATTTAATAAATAATAATAATAGAACTACTTAAACTCCGCTCCTGATTTCGCGTAGCTCCTCGCTTGATTGCTAGCTCTTCGCAATTGAAGACAATGGGTCTGCGAATTGACAGATTTTACGATTTCGGAAGGAGTCGCAAAAAAAAGGGAGCTCCTTTCCTGGCTTACCCTGCCTTCCTTTTGCTCATTTGCATAGAGCAGGTGCGTCGTCCTTACTTACTGGATTCTTGCTCCTCCCATCCTGACTCCATTCGCATTTATCGCGCATTTTGTTTTGTTTCCTTACCCGGAGTAGGGCCTGCATAAGGGCCATAAAAATGCGTTAAAGCTGCTACTTTATTTTCATTACAAAGGCAAAGGCACAGGCACCCCCAATGCCATATTCAGGTATACAAATATAGCTCAGCTCTCCCTGACTGCGTGTCCTTATGCCTTCTGCCGTTGATCTATGCAGGCGGCGGCGGCCTTCCTTGCGGATTTCCAGCCGTTGCCGTTGGTCTGCTTTGCATACTTTTAGCGGCACTCAAAGTCGGCGGCTTTACAAATTGAATTATGCACTTAATGGCGGAGGCATTTGGTAAACTGAAACTCAACTGAAAACCGAACTGAAGCTGAAGCTGAAGCTGAAGCAGAGGCAGAGGAGATTCCAGGACAAGGACAGCCGCCGGAGGAGAAGCCTCTGAAAATGGTTAAATGGTAAATTCCCATTGACAGGCACAGATAGAGAGTTGGCTGGGGGCAAGGACAACTTAAAGAGCTCCTCAATGGGGCAAGATGAGCTTTAAACCTTTTTCTGTGCTTGAAATATTATTAAAAAATCATCTCAAATATATAGATAACTTCAAGTTTAAAGTCCTCAATTATCATTAATTTTCTGTGGAGTCCCTTCTCACTTTGAATTCCAAAAGCTGGCTATCCACTAACCATTATCATCTGCATTTCCCTTTTCCCTTCTATTTTTTGTGAAATATTTTCTATTTTTAATCGCCCAGCGAATGGAAAAGGAAATAATCACCTCTCCCGCCAAGAACATATCAATTATTTGTGCGGGAAACTGGAGGGAGCAGGAGGGGAAACTGTGGTCAGGATGGAGCGATGCCAGGCCACGAGGACGAAAATGTTTCAGTCTAATCTACATGCCGACAGCTTTATTTGCACAAAGCTTTCGCCGAGCGGTGGCCAGCGAAGCGCAACTGTCACAGTAATCCCACAGCCCACAGTCCACAGTCCACCACCCACAACCTCCTGCTCCTCCTGCTCCGCTTCTGCAGTGACCAAGTATGCAACAAGGCGCTCGCCGCCGCTCAATCATCATTAAAATACAAGAAAGAGCAAGAAATGGGGCCTGGGCCCAGCAGGAGGATCTGTGCGAAGATGGATAAGGCTCACACAAACGACAGCGTCCAGCGGATGTCGCAGTCGGGCGATGGGAGATGGGAAATGGGAGACGGGAGTCCGGAGTCCGGAGTCCGGAGTCCCTTTAACATTTCCCTTTGGAGGCGACTCACTCAAGCGCCGTAAAGTGCTTCCTCTCTGGCAAGGACCACCGCCAAGACGAAGTCGGAGTCGAAGACCGAGTCCGAGACTAAGACATCTCGGCCTGTTGCTTGGCAAAAGCAAAAAGCCAGGCTATGTTTACTTAAAATTATGTTAAAAATTTAATTTTCTTTGAGAGAAAACTAGGAAAAATTAAGATCATGTTTAAATTAATTTGTGAAAGATTTCTTATCCTTTTAAAATGGTTTGTACTTTTAATATGATATTAATATTTACAATGTTAAGCTTCTGAAGTTTTTAGTTGATTAATTTATGCACAGAGTATTAAAAATCAATAAATATTATATTTAGCTTTGTCATGGCTATTTTTTAGGAAATATTATAATTAATGTTGGCCACTTTTTCTATTTCTTACTCTCCAATAATTAATTTTGTCAATGTAAAGTCTTAAATCATTTAAAAAATATCCCTTTCTGTGACCTTATAGACCTAATTTTCTTCCAGTGCCTCGCCTCAAGTCGAAATTGCAATGTCGCCTTTGGCGCTGATATCGTTTTCGTTTCCGGCATCGGCGGCAGGCGGCAGACGGCAGGCGGCAGGTCCTGGGCCGCCGAGGTCCTGCGGACATCGTGTGGCCACCCAGCTGTGAGCCAACTTTGTCGAGCAATTATTTTTAGCGCAGCTGGAGCGGCGCGGCGTTTACTTCATCTCAGGGAGGGACCGCTGCTGGCTCCCCTGCCCTCGGCCTTGTTTGCCTTTCATATAAACGAGTGCAAATACTTTTTTAAGTGCCTGTATGCCGCTGTTGTGGCCGTTGTTGTTCTTGTTGCGGCTGTTGACAGTTGTCGGCCTTTGAAGTGGCAAAATATTTGACAAGAAAATGACTTTTCCGGGGGCACAGCACCGCAAGAGGGGAGTAGGTGTGTAGTCCTTGGTGTGTGTATGTTAATGCTGTGGTCACCAGCAACTTGATCCAGACTGGACTTGCCTTTGCCTTTGCCTTTGGTGACCTTAATTCGAGGGCAGTCGACTTTGAGTCCTGGCCATTTCAAGGAACAAAACCGGAAAGGAACTCAGGTCCTTTGTAATCTGACAAAGGGAGAGGAAAGGAGAAGGCTCTCTCTCTCTTTTTTGGTTAAAACGTTTTGTAAGAAATTGGCTAATTGGCCTTTGAAATTTTGTTAATTATTAACAACTACTAGCTTTAATTGATCTTTAAGAGAAATGGCTTTTCAATGGATTGTTGCCATTTTTCTAATGTATTTCCCGAATGATTAGGTAGTCTTTGTTTACACAGAATAAGTCAAGCTCATGTGGGCTGCTTTTCAAGCCAGGGCACAGCCTTCTTCTAATTGCTTGCATATATAGATAAATACTTAAATATTTTATATATAATTTTATTTTCATTTTGCTGCTTTCCTTAGGGGACTTGAACCTTCACACATTCCGCCTTATATGCATACAAATGTATTGCTAATCCTTAGAGAAAGATATACCTTTCTGGCACACAAAACTAAGTACCAATTTCCCAAGGAGACGGGGTAATAATGGAGCTCCACTTGCAATAATGAATTAGAGCCACTTGCACTTTAGTGCTGCATAAAAAGCCCGCCGTAGTGCGTATATAAAATAAACTGCTTAATGTAATTGTACATTTTTAATGGAAATCAACCGAGTGGAAAGTGGGGAAGAGTAAACTGTGGAAACTGTGGGTGTGACAGTAATAGTGGGCTAAGCCCAGTCCCGGTCCATTAAGGCCCCATTAGGTATTCGTTTTGACTTTAAATTGATTATAACGTTTCAATTTATTTTAAATAAATTATAGGTCTCATTTTTTTCTGCGGCTTTCCGGTCTTTCAAATCGGTAATCAGTAATCAGTTCATAAATTACCAATTCTGACATCTATCTGGGAATAAAGTGGGGCTGGGTTTGAGGTCCTTTTATCCGTTAATCATCCGCGCGGACATCGTTTCATTTTGCCATAAATCTGGGGGCTTCTTTTCCAGTTTCCACTTCCACTTCCACTTGCCAGAACCAAGAGCACAAAGTTTATTTTTGCTTTCCCACAAAATTTGAGCATTCTTTTTCCGCTTAGACCGCCTTTGCCTCCTTGCTGGCTCACCGCAAGCCAAGCATAACAATTGCTTTTTATTTTATGATCGCCGGCCAAGGACGATGCTTCCTGGCCAGACGGACAGACAGACAGACAGACAAATACCCCCGCGGAAAAGCCAGCACATTGCTTGTCTTTAATTATGTTTTGGTCCTCGAGTTTTGTGCATTGCCTTGTTTATTTTTATTACCCGGCCAGGGGGCGGCGTCTGTGCCTGTTTATTTACATTAATTTTTTCAATTTACCTTTATTGCCGCGCCGCAGAGGGTTGGGTCCTGTTTCGGTTTTGCGCCGGGACTTAATTAAGCTGTCAGCTGGTTCCCCCGTGTGCCCCCTCCCCAGTGAATCTGTAGCTGTTTCCGAATCTGAATCTGTGAATCCCAGAATCTCGGCTGCCCCGCGAATCCCCCTTTAATAATAATTTGCAGAATTTTCCAACTTCTCTCCTTCTTGATTCTGCGGCCTGGCTTCCATTTCCGCTGCAAGCAGCTAATTTTTCTAGTAACTGGGGATATTTGTCCTTTGGCTAAGTGGCCAGGTCTTTCCGGCATCCAAAATTCGAATCCGAATCAGAGTCCCAGAATCCGAATCAAAATCAAAAATGTCATAGGGGGGGTGGCAGCCACCACTTTTGAAATTTCCGACGCAATTTCCGTTGTCAACACCTTTGACAGCTGTCAGGAGCACACACACAGACACTCTCGTCGAATCTCGTTCGATTTGTTTTTGCTCCTCTCTGCCCTTTTTTTTTTGCCCTTTTTTTTCTTTTTTCTGGCCTAGCGGAAACGGAAATTGTTAGGCTTAATAGACAATTCGCATTTCCTGGCTGCCTTTGAAGTCCTGCTGCTGATCCTTGCGCACAATTGCACAAATCAAGGCGTCGCTCATCCATTGACAAGGCAGAATCACAATAATTATAATATTTAACCTTCCTGCTCCTTGGGCCTCCTAATGAGGCGTCCTTGCCAGCATGTCCTGCCGCATAATCAGGGGACTGGCCAAAGGATGAATGAATAATCGGGCGAACGTGAATGAATGGTTCAATCCAGGGCATAAATATGGAAATTACTGCTGAAAGCAGACTAGGAATAATTAATTGCAGTGTAGGCAGCATACTAAAGGATACTTATTCCCTTTGCATTTCCAGATACTGCGTGGAGTTCGAGGTTCTCAAAGCCTCCAAGGCCTGCCACAAGCTGCCGCCCTACAACCTGATGATGGAGGGTAAGTTGAAGCAGCCAAAACGGATTAAGAGTTTCTGGTAAATTAAGATCCCTCTGGTTTCCCCAGGCGATCGCATCACCGTGCGCTGTGACCTCGAGGCATTGATCCAGGACACTGCCGCCGTTAGCTCCACCACAGCCAGGATACCGCAGAGTAGTAGCACCACCTCGGGCCAGGAGGAGGAGCAGCAGCAGGAGCGGGACAACAGCAGTGCCAGCGATGAGGACATGACCGGCCACAATAACGACGAGGAGCCGGAGGAGGACGAGGACGAGGAGGATCTGCAGAATACCCTGGACACGGGCAGCAACGAGAGTTACGAGTATCGCAACCACCAGCAGCATCATCAGCAGCAGCAACAGCAACAGCAACAGCAGCAGCAGCAGCTCCCTGCCTCCCAGTTCCAGTCGCATCGCCGGCCGCCAGCTGCAGGAGGCAAGCGGAGTGCCGGTGTCCCAGTGACGCCTCCGCCAACGTTGGCGCCCAGCTATCACTGCCGTGGCGAAGGCCTCTCGGGACGCACGACGCGCTGGAGCGCTCTGGCGGCGCCCTCCTGCCGTGGCAAGTGGCTCCGGCTGACCGTGGGACCGCCGAAGAAGTGCAACCATGCCCAGTTCATCTTCGTCTAAAGCGGCGGCGTCGGCGGCGGCTGGATACGATCTATTTTTTTGTCCTCACAGTGCAGAGGCAGCGGCAGCGGCCCCTTCGTCATCATATCATCGTATATCATATCCCCAGTCCATGGCCCCTCACCCAGACCCAGACACAGACCCACACCCACACCCACACCCACAAGTACTCCATCGTATGTAAGCGTTTAATCATTAAGCCAGTGGATTAAGAGCCAGTATAGCCTGAGAGTGTGAGAGGTATGTGTTTTTTTTTTTTTGTGTCTCGCCAGAGGAGCGATCCGGAGGAGAGAGATGAGAAGTTGCCCTGGGAGCTGCTTCTCCGGAGAGCTGTTCCTCTGAGTAGCTTAGGAAACCACCCCCCCATGGAGCATCTCAAGCCGGGGTCACTCTTGGATCGGATAATACTAGAAAATAGAGACCAACATCGGGCTGCGTAGC
>JAEIIH010007855.1:0-11972 GCA_018904745.1 Drosophila orosa
GCTTAGAGAGGAAATATAATAAAATATATATTTACATCATTTAAATACTTGTTTGTATACATTTTTTGTATTTTCAATTGTGTTTCTCCTTAAGTACTCATTAAATTCAACTTAATCTTACCAAAATTCAGCTAAGCCTACTCTTAAAGCATATTATTGTTAATTAATAGACTGAGCACTCGGCTTTCAAATGACTCTCCATTCTGGGCTGGCATGTAAATCACGAAATTAATGGCAATCATGAGCATTCGTGGTACTTTTCGGCCTTGTTTGCACTTGATAATGGAAATTATTTAATATTTACTGGCTCAATTGAGCACGAAACAATCGCGCTAATGAACTGTGTAATTCATTTGGGCAGAGCAAAGAAATCGCATCAAGTGTAAGCGAGGGTAAGAGGGTGGCAATTGTGGCCTAATTGAATGGCTCTTAGTGAAGCCAAATCGCAGCTTTATGTCGCTCTTCAGAGGCTTTAGACACTCGCAAAGTGCACTGAACACTGAACACTGAACACTGAACACTGAACACTGAATGCTGAATGCTGAACGAGTGGCTGTCATCCGCCATCCGGCATAAACTGCACAAACAAAGCGCGTTTAAGAAAATGTGAAAATACTGCCAAAGTATGCAAAGCTGCTCGTAAAAACACTCGAAACTACGTGCATGCAGCCAGCAACTTGCACCGAGTCCTTCGTCCTTGGGCTCCAATTCCCTCTGTGTGTGTGTGTGTGTGTGTGCTTGAGTCTGGAACTTGGTAGTTGCTTAGCAGCATCCTTCCATGACCGGCTTCCTTCCTGAAAATCCATCAGCGCTAATTTTGCATATTTCAGTTACCATTTTTTGTTTTTTTTTTGTTTTTTGTGGTTGGACCAACATTTTTTTTTCTTTTTTATTCCCCCCGTTTCTTTTTACCAGAATTTCTGTGCACTTTATTCGCCTTTTGTTTGGCTAAGCCGGCTTGTGACTTGTGTTTTCACAGCCGTACACTCCCGAGCCCTTGGGATATTTAAGTTATGCAGCGTCGTCTGGGGAGAGACTGAAGAGAAGCTGGAGGAGCTAAAGGTCTGCGGGTTCACTCTGTCCTGATGATGAATTATGTGCGCCACGTACGTTATTAATAATTCCGGGGCTGTCAACAAATATACATTGTCTTGTGCCGCAACGTCTACTTCCCACGAGTGGGCCTCCACCCTGGCGTATGCGTGATATGTTTGTGCCTGCCGAAAACTAAGCAACTAGGCGATATATGCGGCATCCAAATTTATTGGCCATCCTTCTCTTCTTGTTGCTGCCACACACAACAAACGAATTTGAATTGCGAGAGAGAGAGCCCACGCAATCTGTTTACATCTCTGGTGTAACGAACCTATTCCCACATCACGAATACGCCGTGTATTACAGCAGCACAACCCATTCGCTCACAACACATCAAGCATACGCATTCGGTCATGTATTACATCATTGGGAAGCAGGGATTTCGGTTTGTTTGTTTGCACATTGTAGAGTTGGCCTCAAGTGCCAGAGTTAATTGCTTGAAAAATTCAACTCAATCAATTACCAGGACATTGATACACTGGAGTGTGTGAAGGACTCAAGGTGTTTCGGCAGATGGGCAATTGTTTTGTGTTATTTATGCACTCGTTTTCCATCGGCCATCGCGTGCCCACACTTAAGGCTCTCAAGAGCCCCCAGGATACTCCATCCCCAGGATATATGTATATACAATACGTGTGTTAACAGGGCCACTTCATTTCGGCAATTAAACGGTTACATTGTGTTCGGCAAGAGAAAAGGTGAACTGTAGATAAATCATCTGGCAAATCAATTTATTAATGACCATCACTGGCACACACCTTTGTGTGTGCTGAAGAGAAATTAGCTAATTATTCGGTGGTCGTCGGCAGTTTGATGATTAAATATTTCATACGCTTCGACTGACACCGAGTTTGTCGAGGCAGAAATCACAAATGTCTGGCGATTTCCCCTGGCTCCTTTGGCCCAAAACTAAACACTGCAGCATTAATTAAATATTTATGTACCAATACAAACAAGCGGACACACACACAGCTGCAAGCATACACAAACACTTGTCCGGGAGGCCAAACAGAGCGCAACAAATAAAGACGGTCAATTTTGTTACGGCACGCTGACTCGAGGAGTTGTAAGGATACAGATACTGCAAACACGGATACAACTTGGACTTGAGGCTGTACTTGTCCAGAAGTACACTGGCTTTTATTTACCGCTACCTAGACACTGAAATTTATTACAAAAAACGAAGATAACTTTAATAATTTCGATACCACAACTCATTTAATTCAATTCGCTTAAAAGAATAATTACTAAATATTCTTATATCTTACAAACTTAACTGCTGCCAACTCCCTTTTATACCCCCTGCTTTCTTTCGGTGTATTTCCCTATTATTACGTGTACAAATTTAACATGTAAGCTCAAGACAATGCAATAAAGTTGAAATTAGTTCGGGCCATAATTTCAGGTGAACATCCGGAGGCGATGCAAACTGGCTCATCCGGTTGTCAGTACAATTGGCTGACAATTGTCCTGCTGCTGGGCCTCGTCCTTTGCTACAGTCGTCAGTGCAGCGCCGTCCTGCCAGCGTCCTTGCCATCAACCCCGTCATCCTCGACAGGATCACAGATGGCAGCCAGTGAAAGTGATGCAGCAGCAACCACAGCGGCGACGGCGACGGCGGCGACGAGGAAGCGGTGTCCAGCGGTCAAGAGCTGTCGCCAGGCCTGCTCCGGCCAGGTCCTGGCCAAGAGGTCCTGTCACAGATGATCGAACGGCGGCTGCAACAACACCAACCAACTAAGTAGAGTAATTTAAAGCCACACACATGAAATGTGAGTGCGAGTGAGTAGAAATGCTTGAGCGTGTGAATGGTCCTTTGAGAGTGTTGGCTAATCAGCCATTAAGGATGTCAGTTTTAAACTTGTAATCGAAAAAAAAAAATAATAAATATAAATAAATAAAAAACAATGCAGCACAATGGCCCAGTGAGAGGCTACAATTAATGCAATCAATCGATTTGATAGCCAACATCTCTTGAATAAATTGAAACCTTAATTATTTATACATTTTTTATAAAACTGTAGCTCTTTTGTGTGTGCTTTGTTTGTCTATTTTAATATTATAGTACTATTATCCCTTAGTGTTTTTGTATTTAATTCATTTATTAAAAGCTTTAAGGCAAAATAACTTCAAGGATTTAAACTGAATCGGCTTGAAATGTAACAATTTAATTTGTTCTTAGGTTTAAAGCACTAAAGTCATTTATATATTAATATTTTTAAGTCTTCATTTAAACTTGTATAATTTCTCTTAATTGTAATACTTTTTTTTAATATATAAATTAATTGTTTGATTTCAACAATAAAAAAAAACTTGATTACGTTTCCATTACTTATTTTTTCTACTTATTAATCTGCAAAAAATGTATTAATATCTTCATTAAACACTGTTAATTAAAATATTTAAAATCCCACTTCGTGATTATTAATCCCACCCCCTTCCCTCCGCCACCAAGCCATTGTAAAGCATTGTAAATATAGAAAAATACTTTGTGTAAGCTAATTGATTACCATTTAATGTGTATATTTAAACAAAATCAAAATTTACTATAAGATATGTGTAAATACAAAAATTAAACATAATTATAGAATAACCGAAGCAATGCAAAAAAAAAGAAAAAAGAAATAAAAAAAAAATGTGTATCACAAATATATAATGGGAATGAGTAATCTATGTGGCGCCGGCTCTTTTAATAAATTAATGAATAATCAAATAATGTGCAGTGTACAGTGCGCCAGTGCGCCGAGCTCAATATTCAATAATTAGATAAAAACGTAGACAGGCCAAATGCAGCAGTGAGTCATAAAACATTTAAATTGATTGCCATATCATGCAAATATTTGCACTGCGCAATTTTCCGCCAAACCAAATGTAAACTCGATTTCCCCTGCTTTATTCAACCACAAAAAATACAATTTATTTAATTTGATATTGCAATGATACTAATTTAAGTTTTTCATGATTTGCCGGCAAGTCGGTGACATTCTTTTAGGCATTATTAAAAATTATTGTACATTTTCTAGTAATTTGATGAAAATTAAAAAAAAAAAACGATATACTTATCAAATTCCCTTAAATTTGTAAAATATTGTCAAATTAAAATTTTAAAACTTTAAACCCTTTTCCTTTTCTGGCAATGACTTGCCATTCCCTCTTCAACAATAATTATTGTTCATATTTTCATATTAAACCAACACCAGCTGTGAAAATTCTAAAAAAAAACGAATTTAGCTGATTATTTTTCCAAATTTTAATTACCACAAGTGTCGGAAATGTCACAAAAAAAGCATTAACCATAAACAACAATGTCCCATTCAACCGAATAAATTGATTTAATTAAGTTATAAAATGCGCAAAATATCAAAAATCATTGCCAGGAGTAGAAACAACCCATTGACATACCGCAAATAATGCAAGACATAATTGTTATAATTATAAAACAACAATTTAGCAAAACAGACTCACAAATTAACCAACATTAGTCGGTCCAATCAAGCAATAACCAATTCAAACTGATGAACAATTAAAATATGTGTGCGGCCAAGACCGCTTGATGTGATTTCCCCCATCTTGTGTTTGGACACAATTATAATTAAACATAATTCCGAACTACGAGTATGCATTTCCATTTCCATTTTGTTTACTGCTGTCACATGAAAGGCAAAACTAATTTTATTAATTTCCGTTAAGCTGTAAAAATAATGTTCGCCATAAGCTGAGCTTTATGAGCGCATTATCTGAGTAAGCACAGATATGGTTATTTCCCAGCTTTAAAATGTGGACTCGATTGCTAAGACAATTAGGAACTGTGCAAATTTGGGTAATTTAAATTTAAAACAAATTTAAAACACAATAAAACTATTATGAAAAAGTTCATTTTATCAGGAAGCTTAAGATTCTTTTATAATTCTTATATTTTAAGAGCCATTTAGTTAGATTTAAATATTGAAACATCTATTGAATTTATAACTTTAAAGTCGTTTTAAATATTGCATTTTAATAATTTATACCAAGTTCTTAATTGCAATTAAAATTTTTTTTTTTTAATTTAGGAAATTTTTTAAATAATATATATACTGAAAAAGCTTTAAAATACTTTAAAAATATTATTTATAAGTCATGTAATGCGATTTAACTACTAAAAATTCATAAGAAATAATTATTTTAAATATTCAAAAGCCATTTAGTACAACTTTAAATACTGAAACTTGTTTAAAATTTATTTAAAATTTTCCAAGTCACTAAAAGGTTCTGAAATCCAATTTTCCGAATGATAAATGTACCCTAACTCTTCTTTCTGTGCTTTGCCTTTTAAAGCTAATCTTCTAATTGTTAATGCAACCAAAGTCGTAATGTAACCAATCAAAAGTATAAACAGTCGCCCACAATATACATATAAATATATACCTATAGTTCAGTTTAAGTGTGAATATATACATATGCCAGCCAATTTGGAATTCCGAGTCGATGAAATGCTAATTCCATAAGCCCACAAGCATTTGCCATAAACCTTTAAAGCGCCGTACATTAATCTATATATATGTATATGTAACTGTAGGCCATCAGCTAAGTAATTCCTGTATATTAAAGTTAATTAGTGAAACTCTAGTCGTATGCATTAGTCAAGTAAATTTACAGATACTTACATACCTACCATGTGTGACTAACGACATGGTTAAATATAGTTGTAATAAAGCAATCGAACTGTGTAAAACGAACTACTTTTAACTGTTGAAATTACGAGTAAACTAAACGGCAAACTAGTGAAAACATTACCATAAATATGACATAGCAAGGCATTACAATAATAAACAAATAGCAACAATAACAAAAGGCAAGCAAACAAATGGGTGGAGGGAAAAAAGCAGCAACATTTGCTTTATAGGTAAACACAGGCGGAAAAAAAAAATAAACAGAGCCGGGATTGTTGTTTGTCTTTTGTGTCAATGTCGATGATTGTCGCCACAGAGTATATTGTAATACAACAAAACAAGAGCAAAGAGTGCGATACGATTAAACATTTTTTATTTAAAAATTAACCCATCCATGTGAGTTTTCATTCGGGGGGATTAGCCGGAAGTATCTTCCCTCGATGCGGGCTGCTCAATTATTTATGCAAACTACAAGGGAACACAACAGCTGCGCCTGTGGATCCTCCGGCGACAGCCGAAGAAATGAAAAATAAGCTGCAACGTATGCGTGTGTCACATGTAATCGCTGGATTATAGACAGCTCCAGGAGCTGCCAGGCAGCAGGCAGAGCAGGCAGGAGGCATTGAAAACTGGGTCAGCAAATAAATCGAAAAGGCTTAAAACAAGGAAAAGGAGAGACCATAGAACAGCCATGGACAGCCGTAGCTTATGCACACCGAACAGATTGCTCCCGGCTGGCTGTCCGGGGGATGGGGCCAAATCCATCCAGAAGGGCATTTTCCTACAGTAAGTATGCGTGCAATCCGCACGAGTTCAAAAACAATTTACATTTGTTGTCCTGCTGAACTGCTTGTTGTCCTGCTACAATAACAGAGGGCGGCATCCTTCTAGTTCTAATTACTGTCAGCTCGATTCACATAAGCGAGAATAAACAGCGCTCCTGCACGAGATTTGTATTTTAAAAGTATTTAAATTCTCTGTACTATATACTTTATTCCTTAGAGCTTTGGTAGTTTACTTTACTGCATTATTATTTTCTCAACTGTTTGTCTCCTTAGTAGTCTATTTTTTTTTATAAAATCCTTAAAAAAGTCTAAAAGTAAGTAATTTAAATTTTTCAGGTACTAAATTTCGTGTAAATTCGTTTTTTCATACTATATAGCATTTAAAAGACTAATTTTAAACACTTTTTGGTGAATAGTTTTTTTCTGTTGCACCCCAATTATTTGTAGCTCCTTTAAATGTTTATTGGTTATGTTAAATATATATTTTAACCCCTCATAATTTAAAACTAGTAAGCTATATTTAATTAATATAAATATTTTCCAACAGAGTACGTATACGTAATATTTCGATCCGTCAGGTTAATATTAAGTATCTAAGCTGAGCCCCTGCCTGCATAATAAACTGCATAAGTAAAAAAAACACCTATAAACACCAAAAGATTCAATATTAAGTTCAAAATACAATAACAATTTCACCTACCATTGACCAAAAATCCGATAAACAATCCTCCGAAGCCGCAATCGAGTGGCAAATCCAAGTCTATTGTGTGCCATCCCCATTAATTAGCAATTTCGAAGGGCGCAGCTGTGTAATGCAGAAATGCAGCTGTAATTCTATTAAATTGCGCCACAAAATCCCGGCTTATCCGCCTGCATGTCTGCGTTCGAATTCGAAATTATAATAATAATAATATTAATAACACTAATGCGACGCTGCGGCGTAATTTTGACCGCAGGCAACCCAAATATCCTTACTCTGTTCAAATGCAATGAGAGACCCCTAAAGCTGAGGGGCCCGATTTTAAGGCCATTTTGCGACTGCGTTGGCATAAAAATATTTATACGCTCACTTGAGTCCAAATTGATGCGCGCTGCTTATGCAAATTTCTGGTTGCCTAAGCAACCGCAGTGCCAAGCTGTTGTTGTTGGCCAAAGTCGAGGCTCCGGCTCCCGTAGACCCAAAAACCCGGACACGGACACGGACATGGACCCCGACCCGGACCCGGACATGGGCATGTAATTTGGCCTGATAGATTCAGCTTAATGCCTGCCATTAGACACATTTGTTGCCTCTGTTGTCCACAGGCATCGAGAAACAGCAGCAATGGACACACTCAGACTGTAAATCTATATAGAATTTAAATATATATTATGAATATTATATATTAGGAAAGAAATTGATGTTAACAAAATACTTGCAAGCTAAGAATATTTTATTTTAATTTAAAATATTATTTTTGTTTACAAAAAGTGTTTAAAAAAAGTAAAGAACTCTACTCTTAATTTCTGTTGCAAAAATATTCGCCCTTAAATTAATTTATAAAGCGCAAAAAGTTTTTTGTTTCATAACATTTTCTTTAAAAACCCAGTTTATTATTTAATCTTAGTGTACATTTTTATTCCCAGTGCAGGCTTGATATTGTATTGAACACAGCAGGGGGCATGCGAAAATCAGTTTTAAAACAGGCTCCGCGGCGCCACAGACCTCAAATTTTCGCTTTCACATTTTCATTTGACAAAACATTTCACAAACACACACGCATACACACACACGGGTTTGACCGCATTCCTTGCCGGCATTTGCACGCTAATTTGACTGAAAATTTAGATGCCATCTACATACTATAGTATACTATATGCAATGTGTATGTAACAATGTAATCCCATGAATTCCTCAGATGACAGTTCCACGGGGAATGTCTATTGAAGATGGGCATGTCCTTTGCTAGATGCGTTCGGCGACTGCCTCGCACCGGAAATGAGCGAACTTTCCGGGAAATTTAGACGCTTTCACTTTAAAAAGGGGGAGGTGCTTCTAAGAAATCTGGGAAGAAATTTGTAAACAGGATTAAATGGAATGGGATTTAATGAACGAGTTATTAGGCAGTCTTCAAAGGTTGTGAGTTCTTTTTAATGTTGATTCAAAGTATTTATTATTCGTTTGACTAGAAATATTTACTTTATCCTTTAAAGCTTTTTAGGTACTTGTTTTAAATCGTTCTTAAATCCTGGATTTATATTTAAAGAAGGCCTAAGGCTGCGTTTTACTGGGATTTAAATCAATGCAAGGTTTATTCAGCATGTAAAAATATATTTAAATAGAGTTTCATTGAAAATATACAGAATATAGACCCTTTACTAATTTATTCAAAATAAATAGATAGCTGTTTCTGATCAAATTTTAAATTTAATAAAAACCACTATAACAGCTCCAATTACACAGCATCACATTTGCACATACGATTATCTGCAGACGAGAGTAAAATACATGTTTTTTTCTTCTTCTCTGACGGGACGGGGGCGTCACACATTGTCAACGGGGACAAAATGGGCGTGGCCAGGGCCAATGTGGTCGAGCATAAACTGGCCGCTACAGCGACCGCAGGAAATGCCAGTTGAATTATAGACCATTTGAATGAAATTATTTTAATTGCGTAAATCACTTTGCAGCCAAACCGAAAATTCAACAATGCTGCGGTGCAATGCTGCGGAATTGGGGGCGTAACTGTGGAATATTTTTGGGGGATGGGACGGCAAAGTGTGAGCTTGCCACTGGCACACTTATTGGCCAATCTCATTTAATGCTCGCCACTTGTGCGGACTTTGTGGGCTAACAAGGGCCGAACTGGGTGTGCTAGAAAAAGGGGTTTTTGGGGTCGCAGCAGCAGCAGCAAACAAACGAAACGAAACGAAAACCCTTGAAAATTTAACCAAAAATATTCATGTTTGCATATTTGCACTCCATTCTCCGATAATTGTTTTCGCTAGGTCGACAATGGAAATAAATTCCGCCAATAATTGTGCACAGCTTCATTTTCCCCGGGGAATGCGAACAACGGGTGTGTCCCGGTGTCCCGCAATTGCAATTGCAACTATAATTTGTACAAATTATCGCCAATATTATGAAAGCATTTCGCTTTTCCATGCCACATTCTAATGGAGCACACGGCGTATGCGTGATATCAATAAATGCATATTTTACATGCAGCCCGACACTTGAAACGGCGATAAATGCAATGTTTTCATAATTTATGAATCGACATTGGACATGAACATGGACAGATGGTAGCAAATATTTGCAAACACTCCTCGTGCATTACATTAATAAAACAGCATAAGAGCGGGGTGCAAATGTCGCACTAACTTTAAACTCCTGCAAGTTTCATACTCCCTCACCTCGGTCCGGTCCTTGCTGGTAATCCTTTTTGACCACCGGAGCATGTCCTCCAGCCCCGGAAAAACACACTCAACCTGACCTCGCCCACTCGCACAACCCAATACACGGCTCAATGGTTTTGGACTGGGTAGTAAAGTGTGTCTATATAGTCAAGAAAATAGTAACATTGTTGGTCAAAAAAAAATATCTACAACTATAATATTACATGTTAAATATTTCTTGATGCTTAGGGATTAAGATAATTCATCAGTGGTTTTAAAATAATTATGTTTTAATAGTTTTTTGACGTAATCTCATACAGCTCTTAAGTTTAACCGCATGAAATGAGACACATGAGATAACAAAACAAAGAAAAAACATTTATATTTAATATTTCTATTTTTTCCAAACCCTTTTTCAAATCAAATAGCACTTAATTTTATTATTAAACCCTTCTTACCTTCGGAAGATCAAGGATAATGAATCTGACAGTTTTTTACAATATTCTTCCAAGTACAATCACAACTTTAGCCATATTTCCTTAACCTCAATTGTACAAACAATATTGGAACCAGTGAGTGTTTGCCTCACACAGGATTTTTGTTTGACTCTCGAGTGGATATTGTTGTCACGATACAAGAAGCTATAGCAAAGATATAGCAACGATGCTAGATATGCGTGCCGCGCGGCATGATAAATGATGCGGCTCAGCATCCTTCGTCGCGCTCTCTAAATAAGGCTTAGTGCCGGGTGCTGCCACTCGTGAGTATGACTGCGAACTATGAACTATGAACTTATGGCATATTTGCTCGCCTTCAGCAGCAATCAACTGCACTTAGCGTTAAGTGGGCTTACTCCTGCTGAGGCTCACGTTCACGCTTCTCTCCTTCGAAGCAAAAGCCAGCTGTGATTTCAATGCCCCCGCCGAGGACCACTTGTCGACGTCGCCAATTGACGCCGGTGGCAACGGTGGCGACGGCGCCGTTGACACGACACGAGCCTCCAATCCAAGCCAGCCACTTGCAGGATCAGTGATAGCAGTCAGCTCCCCCGACCGACTCGAGCGGACATGAACTTTCTTCCTTCCTGCCCCGGCAGCGTGGCATCCAGCATCTCCTGCCGGATGCACTGACACGAGCCTCGGAAGCGGCCTACTGTCGGAAACTATATGTAGCTTTGTTCATGGGGGAAAGGAGAATTACTGGTACTCATTACACATCAAGGCATCGCTATATTGGTGGTTAGGTACTATATTTCGCTAGGGATTTTATAATCTAATTAAATTTATGGAATATAATGTTTTAGGAGACTACTTGGAAGACTCCTAGGTCACACTTTTAAAGGACTCTTCCGCTAAACTTTTTAAAGAAGCCTTTGTTTTGGAAACTTTAAAAATACTAGACTCCTCTCTCTATTTTAGGAAAATTACAAATGGTGGAATATACATACTTCTTCCAATATTATCTAAATTTACAAAATACATTTGTTATTTTATTTACACATACTTTTCTCAACTGATTCTTCATTTATCCTTGAGCGCCATCTGGTCTGCCAAAAATTAAATCAACGCATATACTCGAATTCGAAATTATGCCACTTTTTTCCTTCGAAAATGCAGTTCTTCGAATTTAAGGATTTACGATATTAGTCCTTTTTCGAAGGATTCATATGAAAATAGTTCGAACTGCTTAATGGCGACACCTAGGCGGGCGAATTCACTTTGCCAAAGAAATAATCTCAAGAAATAACGTCAGGTGGCGTTGGGCTCTGCGATGTGTTGGCTCGTATGGGTTGCAACTTGTTTGAGACCTTCGGTCAAACCTTTGCCGAAATTCGAGTTTTTTTTAACAATATTAAAGGTCCTGGAAATATAACAGTTTGTGGAAGGATGCAAACTAGGATTTTTGTCAAATATACATATATTCGAACTACAGCAACACCCATTTATATGTTTTGTAGAGTAATGAAAACAAGTTCATACAGTAGAAATATTTCCTTGGATGTAAGTAAATGTATACAGGGGCTTGGATTAAAGAAAATATTTAGTATTTTTTTATATTTAAT
>JAEIIH010007868.1:0-11705 GCA_018904745.1 Drosophila orosa
GTTTTTTTCAAATAAGTTAAATATAATGATCAATATTTAAGTAAGTTGAGAGGAAAATGAATTGAAGCTCTCCTTATCTTGTTTTAGATTTAATAGCGTAAACTTTATTAGATTTTGAAGATAGCAATTGGCTGAGCTCTCTAATTCAGGTGAACTGTTTAAGATTAAAGATCAAAGTCTATATAACAACAAGATGCGTAACGCACATAAACATATAGATACATATATTTGAATAGCGTAAAAAGAAATCAAAATTCGTGAAATTCAGATTCCAAAAATATCGTATGGTGTAACGCTTCATATTCATTATATTAACCCAAAGTTCGTTTTACATTATATTGAGTAAGATCTGTTTTAAAACTCTTAGTCCACCTGCTTAAATCGCTTACCACTTAACGCTTTTCCCATCTCTCTCACTCTCGCTTTCGCTGCTCGCACCCACAGCTGGGCTACACGGACGTGGGAGTTCCCGACGTAACAGAGGTAAGACGAGTCCCCCATTCCGCTTGACTCAATCTCACACTTCACAAACCACTAAGATCCCCGCCAGTGGTGAATGGTTCTCGCCTGAGTGTTCACAACATAACTAATCCGAATTATATCTCGCCCGATTTAGGTGCATCAGAACCATCACAACATGGGCATGTACGGACAGCAGCAGACGGGCGTGCCGCCGGTGGGTGCTCCGCCCCAGGGCATGATGCACCAGGGCCAGGGCCCGCCGCAGATGCACCAGGGCCATCCTGGCCAACACACGCCCCCTTCCCAAAACCCGAACTCGCAGTCCTCGGGGATGCCGTCTCCACTGTATCCCTGGATGCGAAGTCAGTTTGGTAAGTGTCAAGGAAAGTGATCGACAATTCCACGAAACGTATTAAGTGGAATTTTTCTTCTTCTTATCGTAGTGGGTTGCAGTAGTTAGATCCCCCGTTTAGATTTGATCGTAGTTTCCCCTTTTTAAAAATTTAACGGTGCATACAACAAGAGCCACTAAAACTTATTGGAATTTAATTAAAGTATCAGAACTTTTACAGCGAACCTCGCTAGGGGAAGCAAAGTGCAAGCAGTTTAACGGCTTGTCAACTGCTTGGTGAGTACTGCTTGTTGAGCGATCGAGTGCCAAGCAGTGGGATCAAGCAGGGGACTGGGTCTGGACGAATTCTTTGGAGAATTGTTCTAAATGTACTAAATATTTGAATTTGGTTTGATATTTGAATTCATATTATGATTTTATCATATATATATAATATATATATTATTTTTATAATAAGACCTTTTTTTAATTAGAAAATCTTTTTTTTTAGATTCTTAAATAATTTATTTAGATTTTTGATATAAGAAATGTAAGCAGTTTTCCTCCAATACACCGTCCACTTTTCAACTTTGAATTTCGCAAAATGCTATGCAAATTTTCCCAGTAAACTCTTCCCGCTCTCCCTCGGCATCCTGACACTCCTGCCATGGCCTTGACACGTCCGGGTAATTTCACTTTATTGCCTTGGCCAATTGCTCGACATTAGCCGTAATCCATCTGCAGAAGGCACCCTCCGATACCTGACATTCGTTCAAATTTGCGAACTTCCCAGATCCGAAAATCGATGAATGCAGGCAGATGAAAGAGGTTTGGCGGAAGAGGTGCTCACCGGTGTTCACCGATTTTCCGGCAGAGCCGAGCACAGAAGGCGGTCCGCCCTGCTAATGCAAATTGACAATAGACCCGACCGTCCCGTTCCCAGTCCTGCAGCCCCGAAAAAGGTTTGCCAAAAACCCGAAGGCGTAACTAATGAGAGCTCGCAACTAGAGCACGCAGGCTGCATGTGGTGCCAAAGGATGTGTTGCATAAGTGGGGAGAGGAGTCCTTTCGAGGGAAACTGGAAGCAGGGCGAGTCCTTTCCAAATATAGAATTCCGTTGGCCTTTCACTTTTCCCCGGAGAAAGTGAGAGCCGGCCTCAAGTGGCTGCCGCCGGGTCCTTCGGTCCATCCGCTTCCCGCCAGCTGACCTGCTCCTGGGTCATTACCGAATCCGAGGAGCTTTTCGGGATCTCCATCCTTCCTCCGGCCGCGCTGTGGTTTTTTCCCGTATTTTTTCGCCAAAGCCAGATTGAGATGTAAAGCAGAATTGATGAGCGCCATTAGTTACACGTTATGTGCAATGGATGCCATCAATTTATTAATCTCCAGAACACGCCGAGGCTCCATTCATAGCACCACTCCGCAGTGGCCACTCCGTCGTCTTAATCCCCTGCCCGCTAGCCTCCCTCCCCTCCCCCTCGCACTCTCTTCTGGCGGTGCAAAAAATATAAAAACGAACGCGCCTTAAAAAAATAAAGAAAAGGAAGGCAACCGCCACCACCACCACAACCAACACCGCCACGGTGACATGAAGTTTTCCCCTCTTTTCTCTCATTTCATTTATTTCTGTTGTTGTTGCCGTGCCGTTTTTTGCCTCTTTTCTTTATTAAAAATGAAGCGGTCAGAGGCGTGGGGCAGCGGCATAGGAGGGGGAAGAATTAAAGCTGGAGTTGGCCCGAAGCTGGCACGGCGTCTCCCGCGGCGGCAACTGCGGCATTCTCACTGTGCCACAACATGATCCCCGAGCTTAAGTTACGATGATTAAATGCATACGAGTTTATTTCTGCTTAGGTTTTTTGCCTCGCCTGCATCGCCCCTGCCCCCTGGTCACCGCTCGGTGTTGCCTGCATTTTGCATATCCCATAAATAGTCGCCGACAGTGGAGTAAATAATCGAAAATCAGTTGACAGCCTCAGGCAGTGCAGGCTTATTTATAAAGAATTTTCCATCTAAAAATAAATTCAAATATTTTCTGCCTTAAAAATAAATAGTAATCCTGCACATTAATTAATTTTTTTAATACTTTATTTAAAGGGAATTATTAAAATGTTGCTAAGATGCTGCCTGAATACCTACAACATATTCATTTATTTCAAATTGTTTTCTATAACACATCTCTCGAGTATTATTTGATTATACAAAACTGTTTATGAACTGTTTTAAGGACACATACCTCTTCCACTGTGTCACGATCGCAACTACTTAACGCCTGGACATATTTCAGGCGTGCATTAGGCAACAACTAAGGCGAACAAATATAAAGATAAAGGTGCCACAAAGGTTCCGATCGTGACTGGGCAAGGCGAGAAGACGACTCTTCGGGGTCTCCTTCGAATAAAAAGCATTGGAGCTGAGGGAAAAACGAACTCGGTCTCAATTAAGTTGTAACTCATGGATGGCATTCAGCGACAATGGGGCTTGGGCACCCCTTTTGGCCCTTCTGCTGGCCCTCGTGCCTTAATGTTGTTTTGATATTTACCAAGTTCAACTCGATTTCCAGCCCTTTTCCCCCGGTCTTTATCTCGCTGCTATTTGATAATTTGTTGTAGAATCAAGCAGGAGGATGAGGACAACTTGCAGTCCAAGCCCGAATCCTTTCGATGCGGCTGGCTCTTTTTGCGGTCCCCGACTTTTGGGGTCATAAATTTAAGCGACAGTCAACAAATTTTTGCAACAAGTGTTTGCCTGTTCTCTGTGCCCATTTGCACATAGAGAAAAATGTTTACAAATTCTAGATGTTATGGAAATTGTGACAATGAATATTGTATATATTTTGATAGGGAAGCCAAGTTGCATACGGATTTTATTTTGTATTTAGATCTTTTATCTATAAATTGTACTCAAGATATTTTCAGAGATTTATCTCTGTTTAGTAATAATATTTTCTTGCATATTTAAAGTGCGAAAATAGCTCCCCTTAAATGTGGTTTACTCACTGCGGTATAAATGCATTTTTTATTGCCGCTGTCAGAGCTGCTCATTGTGATTCGCTCAGATTGCCTGGGAAATCTCTCGCTTACACAAAATGGAAATATTTACGCCAGAGGAGGAGCCAGCGCTGAGCACTTTTCAATTGTGGCTAGTACGAGTATGAAAAGTGCACTTCATTGTGCGCATTATAAGCGACAGTTTCCACCCAGCAAAACCCGTCTCCCGCTCCCGAGCCCCTCCAGGAGCTGTCAGTGGGGTTCAAGACAATGAAAAGAACTTCTCCGCTGCTGGCCAAAAAGTTGCACGTTGCCTGCTGGAAAAACTTTTGCCCTGGCTTTCGTAAAACGTTGATCCCGGCCATCATCCGTTTGGCAGTTGCCAGCGGGGCAAAAAGTGCGGGGAAACTTCTGGCATCCTTGGACTTTGTTGTCTGTTGGCGCTGCACTTAATGTCCTGGAGAGTTTTGCTTAACTTGAGGATTTGCGCGCAAACTACTTTTCGATGGCACAAGAGCGACAGTGGGCGGTGGGCGGTGGACGGTGGGTGGTTGGTGGGCGAAGGGCGGCAAACAACTACTTAGGCAGACGATTGGCCCGGCTTAGATGTGTCCAACCAAAGTGAAATTGTGTTAACGTATTTTCCTCTGGCATTGCTCAGGATTCTTATGTACCCAAGGTACTCGATGGGGTTTCAGGGTATATTGCTTAGGCATTTACCGGGCAGTTAAGAAGGTTTATAAGATATATACATTTTTAATTCGGAACTAGATTTAAAAATGAGACAGATATTAGTTTGAATAATTAATTAAACAAAATAGCCGGCAATGCAGTTTTTATACTTATGCACAGTTATAATGACCATTTAAAAGAAAATATTATAATAAACAATAATATATATTGCGCATGACAAAATGTATCATTGATGATAGTATAATATATTTATACATTCAATATTTGTATTATGTAGGTATCGGAATATACTTTTATGTATAAAAAATTAACATCATTTAACTGTTTTCAATAGGCTCAACTCGATATTTCTATAAAGAATCTTTAGCCAACAGTGCTCTGTAAATACCAGGTATCTTCCAGTCGATTACTGTAGATTTTCTGCTTTTTTCCGTGCTGCGGGCAATTTAAGCGGGCGGATCAAAAGATAATTTGGCAAATGCGTGAAGATTTTTTCTAAAAAAAAAGAAAGAAAGCTAACTTCGGGAATCCGAAGTTCGGATGCCCTTGAAGTTCTCAATTGGAATTGAAATCGACAATAACTAAGTCAAAAATGCATCAATTTCGGAAAGGTGTTCTGTGTTGGATTTTTATTAGGTTTATAAAACAGCATAAGAAATTTAAAATTTAAAAATTAAAAATATTATAGAATCATTTACAATTTTAATTATGTAACCCCTTACAATAGGTTAAAGAAATTGGTTAAATTTGTTCTAGCGGAATAATATATATAGAATAGAATATAGAATATATATGATTTATAGGGTCGGCAATGACTCCTTCACTGCGTTGCAAACTTCAGACTAAAATTAGAATACCCTGCAAGAGAATAAATATGTGCAGATGTAGAGGTCTAGGAAAACTCACCCTCTGACGGGGCCTGTCAAAAAATTTGAGCAACGTGAAGCACAAAAAATGACACAGGAACTTTGGGGATTTCCAACCCAAAAACACCAACGCTCACACACTGAGTCGCTTTGGGGGGAAAAGTTTAATAAAGCGCAGCAAATGCGAAGAGGAAATTTCGCTTTTATTCCGTTTGCACGCCCCCGAACCCCGAACCCCAGCACCGCCCCCGCACGCCGTCCTTGTGGCCAGCTGAGGAGCGCAGAATAATGGCAACAGCTCGCCAAAGGTCCTTGGGGGCCTCAGCTCGAGAGCTGAGAGATGGGTCAGTTTTTGGACACGGCAAGGGGACCGGGACGAAGAGGGGGATGCGGGGGCCTGGTGGCTCAATCGCTGCTCTGTTTTCGGATTCCATTTTTTCCTTCATCTTCTGGTTTTGCTTTGCTGCTGTTTTTGTATTTTGGGATTTGGCCAACCTTTTGACAAATTACGAATATTATTCATGCGGCAATGAAGTGAGGAAGCTCCTGCCGCCCCTCTCCGGCCTTCTGGGCCTCCTGCGGTCCGCGCTTCTGCGTTTGGGATTCCTTTAAAAATGTATCCGATGCGGAGACCCCGGGTTCCCGGGTTCCGGGGTTCCGCTCCTCGCCAGCATCCGCAACTAGTTAGGAATTATTAATTTGAGGTTATGCAAACGACTCGCCAAAGGAGAGCAGCCAGCCTCTTGCAATTATTTCAATCAAGGAAGCAGCCATTTTGAGTACTTGGGGTAACGAGGCCCTCGAAAGCATTCTTTAAACAGCCCAAGAAGTGTACCCTGGCAACTGGCAATTATTATAGAGTCCCTTACACACAAAGATCTATTTTTAAGTCGATAAACAAAAGAGGATATTACACTTTTAAGAGATGCATTTCTTTTGAGTTAATAAAAAGAATCTTGGATATGTGTTGATCTTAATAGCGAGGAATTTTACAGATAATGTAAAAAGAACATGTTTTTAAATATATTTTATATTGATGGCATACAAGTAATATATTTTAAACAGTTATTAAATGATTCCCCTGCCTAAACTATAGTGTTTTCCATAATTTCCCTCCATTATAGTTGTCATTAAGCCTGCTCCACTAAGCTTTTCTCCATAGAAAGAGAGAGAGAGAGAGAGCGGGGGATATGCCTTCTACGATATTCTCCACCCTCAGCATTCCCCTCACCCACTTCCCTCCCATAGGATGCCTCTCCCTCTGTCGCTGTCGACGTCGGCATCGTCAATGTCAGGCCACATGTTTCAATGGCTGCCAGCCAGCGGCCATTGGAGAAAGTGAGACGGAGGCCGGAAAGCGGAGAGAGAGAGAGAGAGCGAGAGCTAGTGTTCGGAGCGGGGGAGAGCGATTTTGGGCCTTCGCTCAGGGATACTTGCGGGATATGAGGCTGAGTGACTGACTGCCTCTGCCTGCTCCGCCGCTCTGTCGCTCTGCCGCTCCTCTCGCGCGTCCCTCGCATAGCGTGTTTTAGTCAGCTGTCAAATATTTTGACATGGGTAGCCATGGCCACAGCGAGCATCCAAAATGGGGAAATGGAGGCCATACACTGGGCGAAAAAAGGGGATAAATGATGATAATTATTAATAGAGACAAAGAGAGGTATTATTTTAAAATATTTTTGTAATACATATTATCTACAAGAATAGAAAAATTACTTTTTAAAAGCCTTTTCCTCTTGAGAAATTGTCTAATCTTAAAATATCCACTATATATTAAATTCAAAAGTTGCAACTTTAAGCTTTCTTGATTTTTAAAACTCACGTAATAATTCCCCAAGTATAATTTTCCTAGTTAATTTCCAAATTAAAAGAAACCCTCCGTTTCTGCCAGTCTATAGGACTACGACTGTGGGAAGAAGAGAGCGAAGCGAACGAAAAGAAAAAAGAGCCGCAACAACAATCAGATGGCGCGCATAGTTTTCTTATATTTCTCCCTCCGGTCTGGGCCTGGCTTTTGTTTAAGCGATAACTAAATAAAGTTTAAAGTTCCCCCTCCACTCGTCCCTCCACTTGTCCACGAAATGAATGCATTTATAAGCCCCCCAGTCAGCTCCTTGGCGATCCTTTCATCTCTTCTCCTGCCCCGATTTGTTGGGTTCCATTTTTTGTCAACTTTTGTCGATTTTTAACCCTCTTAAGTGCTTAGCAAGTCCCAAATTAAAAATGCTGTCTCCTGCGAGTCTCCTGAGATTATAGCCAGATGGCAAAGGGCAGAGACCAGATGAAAATTACACCAAAAAAGTGGTAACAAATGATCAAATGGTCAATGGCAATATTTAATTACTCTTACCTCTGGAAATAAAAACGGAAATTCTTGGACTTAATTAAAAAATACAACAAAATAAAGGGGGGACAAGGAGAGAAATTGCTGGTGGGGCAGTCAAAGACATCAAACCTCAGAAGGACTCCGGGTTTTATATTTATTTCTGCTCCTTTTCGTGCCATTTTCGGTCAAGTCCCCAAAGGTTGTGAAAAAGTTTGCGACGGCAAAAATACGTCAAATATGCAAAACAATCAAAGGGGAGAAAAAGTTGGTTTTTGGTTGGAAAATCTCACCCCCACCCGCTGATCCAGCCACCTTCCCACTGCCCCCTCCCAGCCCCCCCACTTATTTAGCACAAAGTCATCGAATGAGTCGGCAGATTCGCACTAGAACGGAGAACGGAGTGACGGAGTGACATCAACCAGCCAGCGGTACCCGGCCTCGCCTCTTTTTTATTCTCGCCAAATGCCACACACGAACACTCTTCAGCTGGGTGAAAAATTTATCAACTTGCGATCATAAATAATAATAATTTTCCAGCTTTTGTTGCGGCGGCTCGCGTTTGCCTGTAATTTCCGCAATTAAAAAAACATTTACTCGCATTTGATGTCAGCTTTTTTTATTTTTCGCCCAGACCTCTGGTACTTGTTTACGTTTCGTTTTGTTTCGTTTTGTTTGCTGCTAAATGCATTTTTGTATTTGTTGCATGACGAGCGGCTTTCTGGCCAAGACGGTGACCACCCAACCTCAGTGGAGATTGGATTTGGCCTTAACCCGGGGCCAAGCCATCTATTTTGGAGGTTATCCGCTACAAAGCAATCTAATTTGGCCAATAAATTGGCCAAAGGAATGGAAATTTGAACAATTGAAGGTGAAAGGAAATTAGTTGAAGAAGTTTAGTTCATCAAAGGATCTTATTACTAAGACATTTCACAATATAAATGAACCCCAAGTAACAGGTTCTTCTCCTTTTTTTAAAAACGAATGAATAATAAAATAATTACAAGTAAACACAAGTCAAGACTCTCACTACTTTCATGCGAGCTATCCTCATGAATTAATGAATTTTCCCCGACTTCCTCTCACGATGCTGGCCATTGTTCTAGTTCCGCTCGACGGGGCTCGTGATTGATGAAAAAGCAATCTCTGCCAATATAATAATTCATTATGGGCATTATAAAATAGAATTTTTTATCGAGCTATTAAATAATGCTTTTTAATTTTTTCCTGCTTCAACGAATTCCATAAAATGTTGTTGGCAATTATTTTAATGATTTCCTTTAAACGTTAACCGACACACACGCCGTGGCACTAATGTAATTGTGTGTGCCAGGAGGCAGCTGATAGGCAGCCAGAGGGGGCAGAGGGGGGATAGGGGAAGAAAATGAAATAAAATCCATTATGGAGCCGGAGCAGTGTAATAAACGAGTAAAATGGTTAAAATGGTGGCCTAATCGCAATTTAATTACAATACGCTTTCATATCAAAAAGCATTAATGCCCCTCCCGGTCCACTCGGTCCGTCACTCAACCAACCACTCAGTCACTCTATATATGTATATATATATTTGTATATGAGTATATAGTGTATGTATGTAGACGCAATGGGCGGGGGCGTGGCAGAGGTACTTCACATGTATCGCTACTCTTTTCCATATTAATTGTTTCACCTTTATTATATTTCTGCTGTTGATACCTCCACCTCGGGCTCAGACTGGGAATCTACCCCGCTCTCCCCTGTGTTTTCCCCAAAGCGCCATTAATGCGTTTATAATCATTTTTCAGCGCTCAATTTCGAAGCTCCTGGGCAGAAATGGGCGCCGCGACTGATCTCGAAAGTATCTAAGAAAAACAGGAATTCTTCACCTTTTTTTTCCCTGTCTTCCTATAGAGTATATATATATTTTGTAGACATTCTTCTCTTTTTTTCTGAGCGATGGCCACATGAAATGTGCAAAGGCATCATTAAAAACAAATTTCAGTGAGCGCCCGCTCTTAAATTGCCAATGCACGCCCCTCTAACCAACCACTTACTGCTGGCCCTCTCGAAAATAAGAAAAACCCCAGTACCCCTTGGCTCCATTTTTTCCAGAGGGATCCCGGCTTAATAGTATGTGCATACTCATCGCAGAGGTGAAGCCAGCTTGTAGGTGTTTTCATCAATTAATATAATCATTTATTTGCAGTGCACGAGGGGGAGGCGTACAGCTTTGTGTTGCTTATTATTAGCAAAGCTTCTGTTGCGGGAAATGGGAGTGGAAATGCAAATGGAAATGGCAGTGGAAATGTGTTGAAAGTGTACCAGCTGAAGAGCAAGATAGGGATCGGTTGGGAAGACAGCATATGTAATGTGTATTTGGTTTGAAAAACTAGTGAACTCTTGTCGTTATTATAATCAATTTTCCGCTTGAAATTATGATTAACTTGATGAAGATATCTTTAGATGTCTGAAAGTATTATTAAATTATATATATCACCTGCCTGAATCGATTTCGGGATCTCCCTATTTCCAAGTACCTCTCCCTTTTTCTCTTCTTTTTTTTCTTCCCACTGAGGGGTGAAAGTCCAGCCCATTTATTCCGCTCTTAATCCGCTGCTAATACCCAACTCGCTGGACTTCCCCCCGTGGATTCTTCGCAGACTGCAGAGACGCCGAGGGGGATGACCACGCACGCTTTTTGCCACAAATCTTTCAAGATTTTTTGCCGCCACAGCGACTCGTCTAACTGATGATGATTAAATGCGAACGCCTCGGGTTATAGACATGGCATCAGCCGTGTCATTTAAAAGAAGGTAGCTGCTCTGACCACCGCTGTGCCGCTCAGCCTCACCCCTTTTTATCCATCTCCCCCGCCCCCCGGGCCGGGTTCTATGCGGTTTGGATTCGCGCGCCTTAATGGATGCCGCTGAAAATACAGAAAAGGAGAAAAAACTACATAAAAGAGCTTATGATGTAATGACCTCGAGCCCGAGATGGAAGCCAACACAAAAAATACGTAAAATATAAAAAGAAAAAAATCGGACGAGCGAGTTGAGCAAGACAAATGCTGAAGATGTTATTAAAAAATAGTTAAGACTGCCCACCTCGGGCAGGATGGGTTTTTTCGGTGGGGGTGAGCGTTGGCTTCCACTGATTGCCGCTTGGCGTGGTTGGCCAAGAGCCACCGCAATGCCAATGCTGCGGTGGCCGCCTTCCAATTTCCGGCCGGACATTTTCCCAACCCAAAATACACAGCAACAAAAGCCACATCGAAGTACAAAACAAAAACAATGTGAGTCAGAATAAACCCTCAAGATATAGGCAGGAAAACCCGCCCGAAAGTGGCTTCTCACGCTAGCAACCCATTTCAATTACCTGCCTCCGCCTCGGCCATTGACAATTATAATATTTGCTGCTGCGTATTATATTTGACATATTTTTCCCGCCGTTTCACTGCGCTCTTTTTTGTCATTACCGAAAATTATAATTATAGTAAGTGTCATTAGGCGCCGAACTCATTTGGTTGGTTGCTTTCGAAATGGAGCCGAGGCAGGGCTGGTTGGGGCGGCAGCTCCCGTAATTATGCCGAATTATTTTACAGTTATGCCCTGCTACCGTCCTAAGGGGGGAGGCGGAACAAGGGGGTCCCGAAGTTGAAACTGCACTTGACTGAATCACAGCCATGATACCACTCCGCTGAACGGACAAAGATACGGACAGACGAGCGGACAAACGAACGGACGGTCGCCAGACGGACAACATTGGGGCATAATTAGTTACCTTGTCTGCTCGCCGCTTGATGTCCATGAAATCTCCGCCGAGTTTAATCCACAAGTGAAACCCGATTTCAATGTCTATAACGAAGGTGGGATGCCCTTGCCGAGACAAGGATAAAGACAGCTTCAAGGTGAATAAATTGTGGGGAAAGCAATTGTTAGTAAAGCGAATATAAATTCGCTGTATATACAATTAAATAATAGTTTCTCCCTTAAAAAATATATGCAAGTTATCTTTTAGCTTTAATACAAAAGGAAACCTTAAGATTAGTTTGATATTTGATTTTA
>JAEIIH010007904.1:0-35479 GCA_018904745.1 Drosophila orosa
CCACGAAGCAAGCCATTTAAATTTAATAAATATCTATTTGAAATAAAAACACTTTCTGCAATTCACTTATTATTTATTTTTCCAGTGCACGGAAAGCGTAACCAAATTTCAAAATTTACAATACTCTCGCTTTCAACCGTATTAAATGACGTAATTAATAAGGGGCAAAAGGTTAGACCCAAAAATCGCCCCAAATGTTTTACCTTTTTGGCAAAGTCAGCGAAACCGTTTCCCGCCTGTGCCCTTTTCTTTTCTCCCTGTTTTTTATTTTTTTTTTGTCTGGCGTTTTTTTGGGCAGCCGGGGTAATTACTTTATCTGTTGCTGAAGTTGCGCTTCGGTTCATAATAGGATTAACCAAAAGCGCCCCACCGAAAGAAGCTGAAATTTTTGGCTCGAAAGGCGAACAAGCCAAACTGGCCAAGAGCCCGCCCGTTCGTTGCCTTTCGCAGCTGTCAGAACCATAACTCAGTGTCAAGTCGAGACTTGCCGGCTATATCTGAATATCTGAATACTCGCATTCGGATCTGCGTTGGCCACAAAAGCCCCCGCACCACACCGCAACAGACAAGACAAAAAGCAATTGTTCAATTCAAAGAGGGCGCTCGCCGGGGACTGGAGAAATAGATTTGCAAACAATTTGCAACAATTCAATCAAAAAAACTTTAAACGCAAATACAGATCGGGGCTCCGGCTCCAACGGCTCCAGCGGGTGGCCAGTTCCATGGGTGGGTGGCAGGCCAAAAGGGGATTGCGATGGGGATGCCAGCTTGACGGCCATCAGATAACTCACTCACTTGGTGGTCCGGGGCACCAGAAACCGAAACAGCAACGGAGACAGCGGCGGCGGTCCCACTTCTTGCGCCCTGTCAAGCTCCGAGTGTGGAGCTCCAGCTCCGCTGTTTGTTTGCCCAAGCGTTTGAATGGGCCAGCGAACAAAGCGCCAAAGAAATTCAAGGTGAGTCCCGGACCAGGGACGTTTACACCTGGGAAAATTAGACAGAGCTTAAGAATTGCTGAATTTTGAGGGAAGAGAATTATGTAGATTACTCATAAAGAAAAGCATTTTTGTATATAGAAGCCTGTCCCATCAAGCATAGTTTTTCTAAGAAGTTATATTTTAAAATATACTTACTTTTCTCAGTGCCAACCTCCATTTTCTTGGCTTCGTTCATTCGGATAAGAGTAGAAATATTTGCCAGCCAAACAATGATATCCAGCATTTGCACAGACGTCGTGCAGATGGCGGAAAATGCAAGTGATGCCTCTGCGGCGGAAGTCGTAGCTCTCGTCCAGCCGGAAAAGCCCAAGACAAGTTGAACAGTTCGAACAGTTGAACAGTTGCACGTGCAATATTTCATTTGGGTTTGCAAGAACGCCCAGATGCGCATGTCGAGTTGGTATTAGCTTTGCCAAAGGAAACGATATTCTCGTACCCTCAAAGAGAATCCCAAAAAAATTTAAAAAGAAAATGTGTGCCGGAAAGCTGCGACAAGCGTCAACAGGCCAAAAAAAAACCAGGAAAAACCAGCGACAACCCAGAAAAAACAGCCCAAACATGCCGCTAACCAAAAAAAAAGAGGAAAAACAGAATAAGAAATGCCGCTATGTGACGATGACGATGACGGGATCACAACTCATATCGCAGCTAAGGCCAAAGCTGTGGCTAAAGCTGATTCTGAACCTGAGTCGGATAGCCAAAGTCAGAGTCAGAGTCAAAGGCTGAGTCGCAGCCACATTCACATTCACATTCGCAGCCAAGTCCGCATCGAGCATTGTCAGGCTTTGTGCCGTTTGGCGTGGCATGCGAAATAAAACTCTCGTAAACAGACAGCGACGTTTCTAAACTGCCAGCATCTGTAGGACAAGGAGGAGCATAAAGCTTGAAGGTGAAGCCGACTACCAAACACTCTAGATTTTATAAGGATGCAACTATTTTGAAGAGGTTATACCCATAAAAAACAATAGAAATACAACTGAAGTAGCTTTTGCCTTGTAAATATTTCAGGAAATTGTAAAGCTAACTTTGATCTGATATTAGTTAATATTTCATTGGGAAAACCTGCATCTTTTCTCCAAGAAAATTGCATTAACCGAATCGGAGTTCTCCCCACCTGTCCAAGGGTATTCGGCACACGGCAGAGGAATCTCAAAGAGCAGCAGCAGCAGCATTCGCATCCAGGAGGAGAACTACAAACAGACAGACATACTGACAACAACATCGCCGGAGAACAACCAGCTAGAGCCTGGAACAAACCAACAAACCGGCGAACAACAAACCGACGCGAGACGAGACGAGCGGAGACCTTCTCTTCAGCGTCGAGCTGAGCTGAGCTGCAGGAATTACGCAAATCTCGTTTGTTGAATGTGTTTTTCAGTTAGGTGAAGATGCGCCAATATGGGATGAGCAGGCAGCAGGCAGCTGAGGATACGGGGTTTTTGGGGGACATAAATCTGCTTTAGCATTTGGGCCCGTTGCTGCTGCTGGCTGGTTTTGTGCATAACGACGACACGATGTTGCTGCCATTGCTTTTCTTTCATTTTGTCGCCGTTTTGTCTGTGACATTGCAGGCGGCTGCCTGAGTGCTTTCCCTCTCTGGCCTTCTCCCTCAGCCCATTTCCCAGTCCCCGAGAATATATCTCTCTCTTGTCATAGCCCCGTTTGTTTGCTTTTCCCGGCTTCTATTTTTATTTTTTTATTTATTTTCTTTCTTTTTTTTGTTTACTGCTTTTGGCGTGCCCTGAGCTTAAGACTCATAATGCCGTTATAAACACAAACGAATGTTGCTGCGCTGCTGTTTTGTGCAATCAGCACTTAAAAAAATAAATAAAGAAAATTTGTATATAATATTAATTAAATGTATAAAGAAATAGTATTAGTTTTAGTTCCGAAATTATACGAAACCCCAAAACAATAGTTAAAAGGATTCGATGTTTCACAGAAATACTTTTTGGAAACTTATTTTCTTTTATGTTTCATATTTTCTGGTTAGTAACTTGGAAAAATCAGGGAAAACCCACCTTAAAAATACCAAAACAATCACAATGCCTCCTTCGTAGCTAGTATTTTTCTGTGTGCTTGTTTCTTTCTTTTTTCTGAGTGCACTGGCTGTTGTTTTTTGTTGTCAAAGGTCAGCGCACGCTTAAGCCAAGCATCGCAATTATACGCACAATGCAATTGGAGAGACTGCACACACAGAGAGAGAGAGAGCACACACACACGCAGGGAATTAAGTATACGACCCGTGGATGGAAAAACCTTTTGAGAGCAGATGCCGAGCATCATTTTCACCATCTGACCTGACCCCCATTGCCAACGACTTGGATTTGTTTTTTATTCTCCATTTTTGCAGCCTGTCTTGCTTTTATTTCACTGCAAGGGCAATAAGCTGGCGTTTCTTCTTAGCCGCCTTTCCCCTTAAAAAAGCGACAGATGAGCTTATGTAGGAAAAACACCGACCATTTTCCTGGACTTTAAATGTAAACATACCAAAAAATGCATATAAAGAGCTCATCTATTTTTAAAGACAATGCATAGGGGAATTTTCAGTTTTTATATGTAAAAAAAGAATAGCCTCAGAGCATAGGTTATGTTACAGTTTACAAGCTAATCTTCTTTATATTTCATCTATTTATAGCTCTTAAAATACCTTACAACTCTGCCTTTTATCCAAGGAACGCCTTGAGGTCATAAACCGTGTGTTAATTATGTTAAAGCTTGGCTTTCAGGAGATGTCTGCACACTCAATAGGCCGAAATTGGGTTAGTCACGTAGTTAAAGTTTGTCAAGACGCTGATTACGTTGTAGCCGAAAGCGCGATGCAGGGATTTTCCCCCAAAAAAGTGTCCCCCAAGGGGTGAAAAAGAAAAGCCAGCGGGGGTGGGTGGCCAGACATGTGTGCTATATTTTCCGGTTTACCACTTGGCGTTCCCTAATTAAGTTGCATGGCAAAAACTTCCTCTTCTCGGCTGACAAGAAAGGCGGGCGGCAATCTAGGCTAGGGGCGGCGGTGGCGGCGGGAGGGAGTAAGCTCATTAAGTGTACTTGGCCAGGATTCGATGTCCTTTGGCTACAGTGCCAGCGAGAGCAGGGCCTGCCAGCAACATCAAAGTAAGCATAATTTGATTAAGACATTTTAGCCAAAGACCTAATCATCGTTAGCATCAACATAATCATCGCCCGGCACATCCGGTGTGTTCTTAATTTTTTTCTTCTCTCAAGCCAACCGCCGTCGTCTCCTTTCGCTGCTGTCAGCATCAGGATCAGCCAGAGTAAAAGCTATATCGACATCGGCATCCGCATCCGCATCCACATCATTCTTTGATGCCCCAGACATCATCTACGTCACTGGTTCCGCTCACTGCGACTCAGGGAAATCTAATTTATTGAACTCTGTCAGTGAGTGAGTTGTGTGTGTGCTTGAGGGTAGAAATTGGCAAAAGAGGAAAATGAGTCCGCCCCCCAAAATGCCTGTCTGGACGTGGAAAACCTTTTGGGACTTAAACACTTTTGTTTGCACAATTTTTTCCGGGTTTCTGTGATTAATTGCCGGCTATTGCGGTCCCTTACATGTTTACGTTGATTTTTAGCCATAATTTAGTCGCTGAACGACTTTAGACATGCACAGGGCGTAGTTCATTAGGACGAGACTTATTGGGCGTCTCTATTAGTTTTGGGATTCCACTTGAAGAGGGATGTCTTTTGGAGAAGGATCGATAAGGCTGCTCCTTCACACCGAAGTGTGCCAACTTTAAGGAGTATTATTTTACTCAGCTCTCACCTCATCTGAAATTCCATTTACTGGCACATGCATTATTAGCTCTCTCTCTTTTCCTAAGTAAGCGGCCACCGACAATATGATGAACGCTCATGGTTCTTATGCATTTTTAAAATGCACTTTCCTACTTGTGTTTTATGGTAAAAGCATTGACAGCAGGAGCAAAAGTGGAGGAGCAACCAGCAACACAACAGCTTCACAGAAAGGACGAAACAAAAACCAGTGACAACAATAAGGACATGTCTTGTGTTGGAAATTTCACAGACCATTGTATTAATGTCCTTGCCCATGTTCACGTATTTGTAATGCAATTTGAGGAGCAGCATGGATGGCACGGATGGCAGGATGGCAGGACAGCAGGACTGTAAAATGCAGCTGCACGTTCACTTAGCCACTGTCGACGTCACTGTCAGTCTGTCACTTCGTCCTGTTAACGACTGTCATCTAATGCAGTCAGCACAAATGCAATTAGTTTTTGACACACACCAGTTCCCCGATGGGCCCTGAAGTTCATGCAAAAATCCACCCACCTTTGCACTTGGCGTTGGGTTTGAGTTGTCATAAAGAGATTATGGTGTTTGCCCACTACACATTTGGTTCCAGTTAGAGATGGGAATACATCTATAAATAAATAATTAGTATACCTTTCTAATATATCGATTTAATACATTTTCAGTTCGAAATGGCAATCAAATTATAAATTAACGATTAGCATTACATTTAAAGTACCATCCATTGTAAATATTGATGTAATACTATGTCAAGATTTATATATTACTTCAGTATAGTATCAAAAGTATAGAAAGATCGAGTATCTCTATCGTACCAGCTCTGACTTGACTCCATTTTCTGGCACTTGCAATTCCCAAACGGCAACTTAAGCAGCTCGATTTCAGCCGCAAGCCCTGAGGTCAGCAAAATATTTAACATAAATTCAAAACGAGTTCAGTTCAAAGTTGCCGAGGAGCGGCTGCCAGTTGCCAGTTGAGAGTTCCGCTGAATCCCGTGTCCCGAATTTCGAATCCCAGTGTGTTCACACTTGCCAGCCATTAAGTTTATTACGCAACAACAATAAAGCGGGCCAATGCATGCAAAAGGGAAATGCCGTGTGCAGGATGTGCCAGGATGTGGATGTGGCCCCCAAAGGGATCCTTCGACCGAGCAGAAATACCATAAATAAAACATGGCAGCGGGTCGAACACGGCAACAACAGCAGCAACACCACCAGCAACAAAAGGCAAAAGTCAGTGTCTGCTGCTGGTCAGTGCCAAAAAAAAAAAATAAAAATAAAAAAACAACAGAGAAGAAGCAGCCACAACAAAAACAAAAGGGCCAAAAGCGCCAGCTGCTCCACATGAGAGACACACTGCAGACAATGGTGATGGAGCACAAGCTGGCGCTGGAGCCGGAGTATCCGCTGACGGGGATGGGCGGGCGTGGTTGGAGCAGCCTTTGCGGTTAACAATAGCACGCCCCTGGCCATAGTTCGGGTGCTTTTTGCGGTTCCTGCAGCTGCGGCCACCTTTTTCGGGGCCGCAGGATCTGGAGCTCTCCCCGGAGAATAAACTCAATTTATTATTGCCACTAGACAGACAGTCGAACGGACAAAGGGCGAGAAAAAAGGGAATTGGCATTTTAAAGCTTTAACAAATTAAATTAAACCAACGGAAAATTGTTGATTGCCCGACTTGGGCCGCCTTCGATTTGGCCATAAATTGTTTGGCCTTCTTCTTATTTGCTCGACCAGCCATTTTGCCCATTTTATTTGTTCGCTTTTCCATTTTCCATTTTATTTTATCTACAGCACAGCAAAGGCGTGTGCGGAGGCAAAAAGGCAGCAATTTTCCAATTGAATAATTGTCACTGGCAAGTTTTCACTTTTGTCGGCGGAGCTAGCCGAGCGGATGGAAAAGGGGGCAGGACATCGGAGGACCGACCGTGTCTGTGGCCATTCAATGGCTCAACAGTTTGCCAGTGTTTCCAGTGTTTGCCTTTGCAGCGTTTTTCCTGCTTTTCCCTCTAGCTTTTATCCCCCTCTCTCTCTCTCTCACCTTACTCTGGTCCTGCTCTGTTTTAACAGCAATTTTCTTGTCTATTTTCAGGATGATTTGCCGGGCCAGGCTCTGCTGGATGTCGTCTTTGCCAGGCTTAATTTAATCGAGACCTCATACTTCGGCATACGCTACATAGACGAGGAGAACCAGACGGTAAGTGTGTGTTCTTGGCCAGGCACTGCTCCTTTTAGCTCCCAGTTTCCCGGTTCCCAGTTCCCAGTTCCCAGCCCCTCTTCCTTGGGGCCAACATATTGGTTTTTGAAATTCATTTTCGTTTTCATTGAGATCCATTCAGGCGCGCCGTCGAGCGCTGAAAACTGAAACAAAAAAAAGGCAAGCCCGACCAGACTACAGGAACTCTTTGAGTCTCCTTGCCTGCGGGGCAAATTGCATAATGATTTCGCTTTCATTGGCCCCGCCTGGGTAGTGTCCTTCATTGAAATTCACTCAGGCTTTAGTGTTTGGAGAGTGCTCACCTGTTTCCATCTCGATTATAGCTTTATTTTCCCTCATTTTATCCAATAGCATTGGCTGGATCCTGCCTCACGGATATCCCGACAACTGAAGCCCAAATCGGATCCTTATGACTTGTACTTTGGCGTCAAGTTCTATGCCGCCGATCCTTGCAAGCTGCTGGAGGAAATAACCAGGTGAGCATCTGATAAAGGTTCTCTAATAAATAATTGTATATATTATGAGGATATTATTAGAACTATACATATCCTTCGGTTTTCTACAATTTATCCTGTAGTTTTCGCTTAAGGTATCATTGATTTATGTAACGTTTCTCCCAATTGAAACTGCTACATTTAACATATTAATGATTTAATTTGCCAGAGCCCAACTTTTGGCCTTACCATAAATTGAATTTGGCAAATTTAATTTGTTAATTGAGGCATACACACAGACGCATAATTATAATGCAATAAACAAGAAATGAAGCGAAACGAGACGCACGAGCTGAGGACTCTGAACCCTGAACTCGGGCTGCCCACTCAACTAATGGATAATGCATCGGGCAATTAATGCATTTATGCCCGCACATCAAGCAAAATGAATTAAAATGGCGCAAAAAACGTTGCCAAAGGCCAGCACACACACCGAAGGTGTGCAAAATGTGAAATGCAAAATGCAAAATGCAGTGCCAAATGTCGCAAATGCAAAGGCAAACGTAAACGTTTATGTGCCGGTTAGCCGTGTCAAGGGAAATAAGCGGAATTGGGAGAGGGATTCGGAATGGGAATGGGTACGGGTTATGACCATGGCCCTGAAAGCCATGGCATCGTCACGTCATCGCTCTCTCGGCTCGATGATGCGAGGCAATGGTGTCTGGGGGCGATTGCGGCATTTATCAAGCATTTGGTGTGTGCAAATATTTGCGCTTTATACGACGACACGTTTGCCATAATCATCATCGCCAGGCGATGGAGCTGGGCTCGGAGGCACTGCAAGTGGAAGTGGATTTGGACCAACCGTTGGCCAAACATCATCAAAATCCATGCCAACTGCCGCGGAATTCGCTGCACTTTGAGAATAGATTAGTCTTAAATCGATATAAAATCATTTTGTGGCAGAAATTCATATAGATTCATGTAAAATATATTTTATAATTACTATTATTATTGAAAGGTATTCAGTAAAAATAAGTGACATAAATTATTATTCTAACAATTGAAATATATTTAAATTTGTAAAGCTTACCAAAAGTGTTTCTATAATTAACTAATTAGGTTCAGAAATTATGCTTCGAGTCATTTTAAGTAAGTTTAATATTATATTTATATTCAGTAAAAATCAACACTAGGCAGTCTATAATAAATAATTTCCCTAAAACGTTATACATTTTAATCAATGAATCTAACCAAAGGATTTTCTTTTAATTAGATAAATAATAATCTTAAATAATGCCAAGAATTTTGTAGATTTTTAGGGTAAAAATATGTTAAGCTATAGGGAAAATTTATAAATTCTGGCGAAGCCTACAACTATAAATTTAAAGCCATCGCAAGTAGCTTAGAAATTCTCCAGGTGTTCTCCCGATGCTGCGCTAATATTAGCGCATATAAATGCATCGAAATGCACTCGCAGCCAAGTGGAAATGGGCGGCTGATGAGTGGCGGGTCAGGGGGCGTGGCAATGCAATTGGAGCTGCATTATTGGAAGTGCACTAAGGCCAAAGAATATCGTGTTATTTTAGCTATACAAAGTCTGCGGCATACAATAAACGGCAATTGACTTTGGACAGGACAAAGTTGAAAATTCCCGTGGACAGCATGGGGGAAGAGAGAGATTTTCCAGCCAGACGACAGACGGTGATATTCAAACACTCACATACTGGCAACCAAAAAGGATTAAGGCAAACAGCCGGCAACTTGAAGTTGGGCCTGCAAATAATTGTGAAATATGATGCCAAGCCCATAACCCATAGCCATACCCATACCCCCCGTCCACCGTTTATTTGTTTCGTTTCATGATTTCGATGTTACGCCGAGAGTCAACAAGTCACCGCCTGTGTTTGTCCTGGCCAAACATCAAAAGGGATCAACTAATTTTATGCCCAGATTTGTTTGCCAACTTGTTAACTGCTTCCTGTCCTTGGCTGTTGTAGTGTTGCTGTCTTATGTGTGTTGACTAATGAAATTTGTCGTTTTCAGGTATCAACTTTTTCTCCAAGTCAAACAGGACGTTCTGCAGGGACGACTGCCAGTGGCCTTCGAGCTGGCCGCCGAGCTGGGCGCCTTTGTGGTGCAATGTGAGTAATAAAATCCCAGAGAGTTCACAAATCACAAGTCACAGAAACTTGGCGAATGGAAGCGAATACAAATTGAATGTCAAGTTTGGGTGTCAAAGAAAACATTTAGTTGGCTAATTGAAAGGTCTACGAATTGTTGGAAATATTTGCAGAGGAAAATATAAAGAAATTAAATTAGAGACCTACGAATTGTTGGAAATATTTGCTGGGGAAAATATAAGGAAATTAAATTAGAGACCTATTGGATTCTCATTCCGGTAATCATTTCGTTGTTACCCATTTATAGTGTAGTTATCTAAATGATAAATAAATTCTGTGACACAAAATCCCAAATATTAAATGCGTATTTCTGTGATTTTACCTGCCTATCTAAGCAGCTTAACAAATTTTTATATTATCACATTTCTTAACCTATTTACTTTATCTCTCTGCAGCCGAACTGGGTGACTACGATCAGCGGCGCCACTCGAAGGGCTATGTGTCCGAGTTCCGGCTGCTGCCCAACCAGAGCAACGAGCTGGAGACCCGCGTCTCGGAGCTGCATCAGCAGCTCAAGGGGATGTCGCCCTCGAGCGCCGAGCTAAACTATCTGGACAAAGTCAAATGGCATGACATGTACGGCGTCGATTTGCATCCCGTTCTGGTGAGTTATAAGCCAATGTGGCGTCCACACATGACCCAAAGTTCCCAAAAACCACAGCCCGGGTTGGGATGGTTCACCAGACAGCACCCCGGCTTCGACGTTCAGTCAGCCGCATAAAAGGGGTCAGAGGGAAATGCAAAGTTTAATTTCATTTCAAGGCAAATATTATAAATCATTTGCTCTCCCATTTTAAGAGGGGGTCGGGTGTATGATTACCCCGAAAATCCCCCAGACTCGGGTGTCTCAGAACACACCCCTTCTATGCTTTTGTGCTGCGTAAGTTGGCACTTCATTTGCATTTTTTATTGCCCTTTACTTTGATATCAAACCTCAATAAATCACCAGCTGTGTTTGTATACAGAGTGTATGTGTGTGGTGTGGGGAACCCCAACCCCAGCCCGAGGCAAAACCCCAACTCCACATGGCTGCGGTATGTGGCATGATGTAGCCTTTCACCCCCCTTTCACTGACGCGTCGCCGTCCTTGTGTTTGTTTATAGACACAAATCATTGACTATCGCGGCGCCAACGCCGCATTTACATTTACATTTATTTCGGCTTGGCTTTCGGCATTTTCTGGGCCGTGTGTTAGTAGGAACGAGGTAGCCATAAAAATGCCGCCTGCTGCTAATGGGCGAAAACTTTCTTCCTTGTTAACACATTTTTTGGCAATGGCCAAAGGGAAACTTTTTCGCCTGCCCGCCGCCTTTTGTTTGCCAAAGTTTCGCGCGTTCTCATTCCCATTTCTCTCTCTATTTCTCCCGCAGGGCGAGGACAGCGTGGAGTACTTCCTGGGCCTGACTCCTAGCGGGATTGTCGTCCTGCGCAACAAGACGACGGTGGCTCATTACTATTGGCCGCGCATTGCCAAAGTTTATTATAAAGGACGCTATTTTATGCTCAGGATAAGCGATAAAAATGTAAATTCTCAACGCACCCAGCGACAATGGAAGCTGGGAGCTGGGAGCTGGGAGCTGGTAACT
Source organism: Drosophila orosa (assembly GCA_018904745.1). Taxonomy (NCBI): domain Eukaryota; kingdom Metazoa; phylum Arthropoda; class Insecta; order Diptera; family Drosophilidae; genus Drosophila; species Drosophila orosa. The sequence continues at coordinate 11,208 of JAEIIH010007904.1, forward strand.
GGTAACCGGCAACTGGGAACGCGTAACGACAATGGCCACTGTGACGATGTGGCTCCAGATCCACATCCAGATCCTCCGTCCCAGCCATAAATTTGTTTGCCGACAAGTGCTTTTTACAATTTGCAGTTCGTTCCGCGAGTGAATGGTCGAAAGTTGGCAGTAAAGGGTAGTAAAGCTATAGGATAAGTCGAATGGGGATTACCTATTAATGTTTACAAGTTGGATATATGTAGTTCTTAATAATAATAATAGAGAAAGTTTTTTGTCACTAAATTATATGGTATTGAGTTTTAGGTTTAATTTTCAACTTTTGAATTTTAAATTTTTACATATTCTTGAAGGATTTAAAGTCATACTTAAAGTTAAATTAATCAAATAAATATTTTTTACTATCGTTAGACTTTTCATATTCTTAAAACCTTTAAAAGATAGTATAAATAATCAACTCCTCCAATAAGCGATAATACCCTACAGGGTATCCCATCTTCTCCAGCTTTCATCCCTTTTTTTAAGGGCTTTCAATTTCTTATTCGCGTTTTGCAGTGTCGCCAATTTTTTTGTGCGCTCCTTATGGTGACAACTTTTGGCTGTCAGCGGCATCAAGTGGCGCCAGGAGCGGAGGAGGTCGCCGGAGCTGGAGCTGGAGCCTCGTTAGACAACAAGTAGCTGGTAGCTAGCTGGTGTCTGATAGGAGATAGAAGAGGACTCGCTCCTGCTGCTGAAACTTGCACACTTTCGGGTGTTAACGCTTTGATAATCAAAAAAGTTTCCCAGCCAGTTGACGCACACAAAAGGCGAAACTTTAACATTTTCCTTCTTAGACTTGATTTCCCTTCGACATTATCTTCCTTACTTTTTTTTCGGCAACACTTTACACTTTGTAAGCCAACTTCTGGCGAGGCATTCATTCACTCAATTTGCAAAGCACAGAGGAGGCGAGCCTTTGTCGGCATCCCGTCCGGAGTTACCAGTTCCCACATCCCATTCTCCTGCCATCGTGACTTGACTTTTGCGCTTATCAACCATTTGCGATTACAAATCCCGCTCCTCTAGAACGAACTCAGCACCTACGGATTCGAGACGCCGCGCAAGTCCGCCTGCAAGCACCTGTGGCGCTGCTGCGTGGAACACCACGCGTTCTTCAGGCAGGTGCGAGTGGCACCTTTGCCCAGCTCGCAGTCGCATGCCACCGATCTGTTCCAGCTGGGATCGCGCTTCAGGCACAGGTGAGTGTCCAAGAAAATTAACAAAAATATTGCTTGCACTTTACAGCAGTTACAGAAGCTCTTTTTCTCACTATTTTTTATGTTTTATATTTGAATAAATTCATAGAAATTTCTCTATTTATTAGTGAGAATTTTTAATACATTTTTCAAGTGTAGCCTGGCATGACTACTGCCGGAAGTCATATGCTGTGGGTGCAGTCGTGCGCCCCGCCCATCAGATGAAGTTGTAAAATTGCAAAAAGCATACACTTCCTACACTTCGGATTAGAGGCACTCTTGACCGCCTCATTTACTGGCCAAGCCGAGCCCGAAAGAGCCGCCAATTAAGACGTAACGAATTTTCAATGGGCGGTCACTCGAGTTCAATTCCTCTTGCCCCAAAATGCACCTCATGGGATTAGCTCATTAAGGGGCAGCTCAAGTGGCTTTCATGGCCAAAGGATAAGGATTAGGGCTGGCCAAGGGCCAAAGTGCAGGTTCTCAAGGGGGATAGATGCGGCAGTTGCTGCTGCCTTTCAGTCACTAATTAATGTGGCGACCAGAAATTACTCTTTTAAAGAAAATTAATTAGTTATAACTTGAATGGGCATAACAGTTGCTTAGAAATTTATTAAAGTCTCCAGATTTCAGGCCCAACATTTAATAGCATTTAATAGTTTAGTACTTAATACAAATAATACATTTAATTAATTAAAATTAACTCAATTCGAAAAGTTATTACTCTATAAATCTTTACCTTTAAAGAATGAGAAACTGGCAATGAAAAGTCAGTTGAAACAGTCTATAAATGTCTATAATTTCACATAATTCAGGACTTAATCAAGGCCAATGTCCGCTTGTAAAAAACCAAGTTCGCATGTCAGCTCCTCGAGTTTCCCGCAGATCCAATTAGAAGCCATCTCTTTGGCCAAACAGAAGCAGTCCCCATCTCAAATCTCAATCCCAGGCCCAGGCCCAGGCCCGAGTGCATCGTATCCGTCCAGCGGGCATAGATCAAGTTTACGCCATCGCCTGCATGGCCAACTAATTGGAAGTCCAATAAAAATGTCGGATCTGCAGGCTGGAAACATGAGGAAGTGTTAGGTGGGGATCCGGACTGGGTCTGGGGACTGACTGGCAGGCCTGAAGGCCAGCGGGCAGTCGGCCAAAAAGCAACTCGAGTGCAAAGCCCACTAATGACTTTCTGCGAAATGCGGCTCTAAGCTGGAGCAGGCCCACCAAATGCAGGCAATTGTGCATGACGAATGTGCCTGGGGATTGGACCAGGACCAGGGACAGGACTAGAGAGGGGACACCTCCTCCCGGTGCTCGGTGCTCCTGGTGCTCCATGTTTATGACTGACATTTGCGGTGACTGCGGCTGACCATTTAGTTGCTGCGGTAAACTTTCTTGCTCTCAGCTTGGCCAAATGGAGTTCACGTGGCCAACCGTAACTCAGTGAAACTATTAACTTGGCCTACGGGGGGAAGCATTTCCCAGGCATTTCTATTCCTGCTGCTGCCTGGCTGCTCCGCTTATGTCAGTCGAAAAAAAGTTTTTTTTTTAGGGGCGTCGGCTCATTTTATGACCGGGAGCCCAAGTTCAGAACGTTTTTAATTTGTGAAACAAATGAAAGTTTGCCCGGTTTTTATTTTATTCCGCCAGTGTTTTACAACCTTTTTATGGTTCACTGTTCATTATTAGCCTAGCGTCTTCTATGATTCCTTCTCTTGCTGTTCGCTTTCCTTTCCTTTTTTTTTGTTTTTCTTGTATTTTCTTTTTTATTTTTCTTTTCCACATTTCCCCACATTGGTTGTTAATATTTTTGGACGCCTTTATGCCTACTTTTATGTTGCCCACCACTCGCATGTGTCTGCCCGCCCCCGAAACCAACCGCCCCCCAGTCGTCCGGACAAGTCCACGGAGAAGGATGCACTGGCCGCCGGACGCTCCCCGCCCGCCTTCACCCGCACGCCCTCCAAGCGCCAGCCCAGGCGCGTGATTGATGACTTTTTTAACAGCAACGGCAACGGAATCGGGAATGGGAATGGGAATGGGAACGGGAATGGGAATGTCGGCGGAGGAACCGCCAACGGAGGAGCAGCAGGTGGAGGAGGCATCCACATGGGCAACAGGCCGCTGCCGCAGCCCGGACTGGGCACCATCTCCAAGTGAGTACTCCAAATGCCCATCATTTGTTTTCATTCCGTGCACAAAAGTTTTGATTTACCCATCCGCCGCTCAAGTGTGTACAAGAGCGTAGACGCCTCCTTTCCTTGGATACCCTAGTAGATATCGAGGGTTACATGGTTTTATTTTATGGTTAAAAAAGAGTATAAGGGTTTATATTAAAAGTTATTTGAAGAACAAAAATCGTTAAAAAGCAACGAAATATTTTCTAAATATAATCCATATTTTTAGCGATGCCACGATTAGAGATCTACATATCAAGAGGAAAATACGAATAGTTTAATAGTAATAACTTAAAGAGTATACAATTCTCGGCTTTCCAAAATCAGCTTCCATGTTTCTTTCTTTTTTGTCATATGCCTCACCCATTTATACATATATATACAGCAGCTGCTTCCTTTGACGTAGTTGTCCTTTTTGGGCCACTTTCTCCTTTTTTTCCGCTTCGGCTTGTCCGCCAGTTGCTTTTTAGTAATCATTTTTGGGAGCCGGCGCGCCGGAAGAGCTCTCATGTGGCTCGTTGGAGGGCTTCCCTTTGATCTGTTTTTAATTTTCAAACATATTTTTGGGATGCTATTGCTATTTGTGTTTGAATCGCCGGGTTCAATTTGAAAGGAATGCAGTCCGTAGCACTTCATCATTCCCCGTGCCAGGGCGATCCGGTCCGTTTGCGTTTGACAGGACAGCAGCTCCTCCTTGGCTGGCATTGTCCTGACTCAAGTGCCCTCGGGTTGCTGTTTCGAATTCGTGTTCAAAATCCATTTAGTTGCCATTTCGAAGGCAGTTACATTGTCTAGACGCAACATTTATTAAATGTTTTATGGTTGCGAACATCAAATTATATAGACAAATAAAAAGCCAGCCATTAGTCGTTGGGCGGCGGAAATGCCGAAATGTTGTGGAAATGCTGGCCAGGACATCAAGTTTCTTTGGGTAGAAACTGAGTCATGCAAGGAGATTTATAGCTCCTAGTAAGTTCCTTGGGGTGTGTGTGTGTGTTGCCAGGGAGACGATCCTAAGAAACACACTCGAATTAGACAATTACCAGGGACAATTTCCAGCTGATGGCTGTCGGTGTAAGTGTTGCCCACCATCCGTGCATAAATTACACGCTCAGGCGAGGCTCTAAATAAGGTAATAGAAGCCACAGCCAATCCCGCGTAATCGCTGGATTTCTAGGCGGAACGCGATCGGGTTCGGGATCGGGATCGGGATCGGGATTGGGATGAGCAAATAGCCCGCGTCATTTATCATTTGCAAACAAAGAGAAGCCAGCCCAAACATCAGGCAGCCGGACAGGCCAATCAAGCGGCCCCCACACCGCAGCTTCCAGATGCCCAGATTCACAGATCCCCAGATCACAGATCACAGATCGCAGCAGCAGCAGCAGCATCCCAGGCGCGATCGGACGAGCGGGAGCATAAATCACTAGGCACGCCTGGGCACGTTCTGGATGTAGAGTCGGAGCTGGACAGAGACTCAGAGCTGGAGCGACGACTCCTGAGAGTACGAAATGATTGCCCGCTGATTGCCAGTGCGGCAATTACTCAATTTTACACACGCGCATTATTTGTCTGTGTCGATCTGGGATCGCTCCGCTCCGCTCCGCCTCGGACAGCCTAAATGGCCTCCGATGCCGCGGACTTTAATCAACGTTTATGTTAAACAATTTAAATTTATGGCAAAATAATGCGAGACTGATTCGCTGATCTCCCTCTCTATCTGTCTCTAGCAACTACGACAGCCCCTACCGCTCCACCTACAGCATCCCCACCAGCCTGGGAATCCGGCCCTGCCACCAGCAGCAGCCGTCGCAGCAGAACAACAACTCCAGCAGCTACAACAACAACAGCGGAAGCAACCTCCAGACCCCCGACTCCCCGAGGAGCACGAGGAGCGCCCCCTGGCCCCGCTCACAGCAGCGGTCCCTCTTCGGCCACAACCCGTCGAGTCCGCGCTCCGTGAGATCAGTGAGCACGGCGGGCGGCGGACTGCACCATCACCACAGTCACCACAGCCATGGCCATGGCACTAGCCACCATCCGCACCAGCATCATCATCATCAGTCCTCCTCCTCGGCGGCGGCCAATGGCTCCTCGTCGCACCACCATCGTCAGCAGCGGGCCAGCTCCTCGTCGGCGTCGCACCAGCAGCAGCGGTATCGCTCCAGCTCCGTGGAGAGTCACTCCTCCAATGACTCGAGATCGACGCGAAGGTGAGCTATTATTTAGATTTTTGTATATTAAGAAGGCCTTTTTTAGTCCTTATTTAAAAAATTAAAGATTTCTCTACTAAATTACGTTGAAACAATAATAACTACAGTTTTAACAATTTTTGTATATGATTGTATTATTATTTTAGTTACACTTACTAAAAGTAGACATATAAAAAAAGTTCTTTACTTGTTTTTAAAATACTTTAACCCCAAACCAATAGTAATATTTGTATGGGTAGTCCCTAGTTACATCAGGGGGTCAAACTCCGATTAAAGTCCAATACGTTAACTATCTTGCAAATACCGGAAAGTCATAACAAGCAGATAAAAATTACGCGTGTGCCTTTTTATCAAAATTGGTGAATTAAAGAATTTACAAAAAAGCATTCAGCTCACATCAACTGTTAAATAGTTTTGATATGGGGCCTTGAGAAGGCTAAGAATCTTAAGATAGAGTCAAACAGTCTACTAGATGTGATTTCTTAAGACCTTATAATAATCTAAACATCCTCTTTTTAATTCTTGGTTGAAAGAGAGTGATTATTCATTAAAATTTCTATATTATCTTATCAGTGAAGATTTCGTTTTTGACGAATATAAAATTTCCCAATTTTACTGCGTATCAAATTGAGTCATGTAGCTTATCAGGAAATATCTTGGGTGACTGTGATAAGTTTCAAATTTCCCAAAGTGCCTTCAAAATTTGCATAGATATCAAAGGATTTAAAAATGTCAAGTACTAAGACATGTCAGTGTACCTTTAATATTGAAAATCTTATCAGCTAAAATATTAGCTCCAGGCAATTCTCAAAGCTAATCTATTTATCGTCAAATTTAATATTTACTAATAAATATTTACAAATTTAATTTGTAGTATACATTTTTTAAGTAATACTATTTCATCATTTCCACATTTATTTCTTAGACACAAGCACCGTCATCGTCGCACCTCTGACAATGAAAGTGAGCTGTCCAGAGGATCTGGTCGCTCGGGCAGATCAGGACGTTCGCATCATCGCAAACACCGCCGATCGAACAGGCATCGTCGGGATTCCGCTGGAGGATCTGATCATGATAGTACCCGAGGACGCAGTTATTCCGGCCACCGCAGCTCCTCGATGCGCAGCGGCAGCGCCGAGCTCATTGACTCCACATCGCAGTGGCGGGAGGTGCAGCGCCGCCAGGCGGAGGCCAGCCTGGGCCAAAGCTCCGTCCAGCAGGCGGCGGTGTCCAAGAGCAGCATGGTGGCCCGGAGCCTGCACAGCAACGATAGCCATTCGGACACGCACTCGCACCACAAGTCGCGAAGACATCGCAAGAATAAGTGAGTTTCAAAGGAAAAGAATGAAATAAGTATTATTAATATATCAAAATTATTATTAAATATATATTATTTATAGTAATTAGGTTAAGCAAATAAACTTAAAATGTAACTTTGTAATTAATTAAATATAAATTATATAGATCCCCATCAGAGTCTCGCAGTCGCATGTGGAACAGCGAGCTGGCCAAGCACCTGCAATTCGATTTGGTGGACACCGAGGGCATGTCGGAGCAGCAGCTAAGGGAGATACCCTACACGGTGGTGGAGACCACCTCGAAGCGGTCCAACTCCAACCTGAAGATCCACAAGAGCAACAGCAAGAGCAGTGTGGGGGCCAAGAGCACGGGCTCCGGCAATACCATCACCAATGGCAGTGGTTCCGGCAATACGGGACAGGCTAGGAATCGCGTGGATCGCATTAGAGGGTAAGTCAGAGGCACTTCTTTAAAATGTTACTTAAACTAAAATTATTTTATAAAAGCTTAGGCCTGTTAATATTATTTTAAGCAGCTTATTAAGCTCCGAAATATGATTTCTTGTTCGCATAATATTTGTAGACTTTACTATCAAAGCTCGCACCCGCACGAAGGCAACGGTGGAGGCGTGGGCAATGGAGGTCATGCCCCCAAGAATGGATCCATTAGGTCTGCCAGCACAATATCATCGAGGGAGTGCGAAAGGAATAACGGTTTAGTCAGGTAAATACATATATAAAGAGGTAATTGGTAAAGGTATTTAAAGTAGAGGGATATTTCGTTGTAGAATGATGTCCAGCATGAGCATGGGTGACTTTATCTCACCCACTGGCTCCAATCTGAGTCCTCTGGAGAACTCCGCCCTGAGAGTTTCCCATGAGCACACAGACTCGGGTCTGGGAGCCGATCAGGATTATGCCTACTCATCGGAGAGGTGAGTTTACTCCACTTTTTTGTATACAAAATAACCACATTTATTTAAGAAGTATATAAGTATTTTTCAATTAATTTGTTTTGCCTTTTTCAACACCTTTCCTCTCACAGATCCAGCGACAGCACCCGCTATGGCACCAACAAATCGTCGGGCGCCTCCAGCGGATCGCACCGCAAGTCGGTGGGCAGCGGCGGAGGCGGTAACGGAGGCGGCAATGGAAGCGGAAACGGAAACGGCGGCTACAACAGCCTCATGCAGCAGACCGTGAGTAACCAGCAGCAGCAGCAGCAGCGCTCGCTGTTCGCCCAGCAGCAGCAGCAGCGCCAGCAGCAGCAGCAACAGAAGAGCCACTATAAATACGCCACCTCCTCGCCATCCACGTCCACGTCCACTAACCCCGCGGGCCTGGCGCCCGTGCACAATCCCCCCAGTGCCGGCAACTCCAACGCCAATCCCAATCCCAACACTAGCGCTACTAATCCCCGCCTGCTCGCCTACACAACCTTCGAGAACAACCAGTACAAGTTCAGTCTGAACAACGCCCTGGCCAGGAGCTCGAAGGGCGTGATGGGCGGAGCCGGCGGCAGCAGCAGCAATCTCACCGGGAATATGGTAACATCTGGTGGTGGTGGTGGTACAGCTCCCGGAACAGGTGGTGGTGCTTTCAGTCGTCAGCGCAGCTTCGTGGAGTGGCCCAGCAATCCGGCGTCGCCCTACTACTACCAGGGACCCTCCACCCAGGCTGCGGGGGTCAAGAGGCGCGACGCCAAGTCGGACATCGGGGTGCCAACGCGTCGGCTCTCCGGCCAGAGTGTGACCAAGACGCAGCTTCTCTCGGGCGGCGGTAATGCTCAGCTGGCCAACGCCGGCTGCTATCCGCTGCACTATGCCAGCAGCAGTGTCTCGGGAGCGGGCTACAATCGTCAGCGGATGGGCGGGGCGGGATCCATGCAGCCCGCCAAGTCGGACCTCTTTCTGTCCTACATCCATGGCGGGGAGTACGAGCGGCCGTACATCTACAACTACAAGATGCCCCAGATGCCGGGCAGTGGAGGGGGTCTGGGTTCGGGAACGGGTTCCCCCAAGCATCCCACGGCCTATCACATCTCTGGCTCCCAGACCGCCGATCCACCGCCACCGCCAGCACCGCTGTACGGCGGCACGGCGCCCGCCAACGACGTCATGTACTATCAGTTCGACAAAGGAGCCGCCGCGCCATCTTCGTCCACGTCGGCGTCGGCGTCTGCGCCCGCGCCCATTGTCCAGCAGCCGCGTCAGTCGGGCGGTCCATTAGTGTATCTGCAGCATGGCCAGAATGCGTCCACGTCGAGTGTCAACGCGGTGCAGCAAACTGTGAGTACGACCCGCGGTCCGCATGTGAGGTGAAAACCTGTCGCATGTCTCGATGTCTCCATGTCTCGATGTCTCGCTGTCCCAGCGATGTCTCTAGTTGATGTTGATGTTGATTTTGATGTGGCTGTGTCCCCGTCTCCTTGGTTCTTCTTTCTGCAACTTGTTTTCCCATTGTGTTCTGTGTGCCCGCATGTCTGCTACCAGTACCTGTATGTTGCTCCTGTGTTCGCTCCTTAATTGAATCCGTATTTCACGTATATCACTATCGCAGCCGAGCCAAGCACTTAGCTCACTGTACACAGCGAACCGTTTCGCGTACTGCATGCCGTATACTTAATTTTCCTGCTCGTTTTTTCCGTTTTTCTTTTTATCTGTTTTCAGTTTTTGTATTTCTAAAGAGATATGTGTTTATGTATGTGTTTGCCTTCGTATACGTACAAGTGTAATAAGTAACTAAAGCTTTTATGTTGATTATTTGGTAAGACTCATTGTAAACAAGGGGAAGGGAGTGGGTCAACAGTGATGACGAGAGCGAATTATATAACCAACGTTACCATAGATATCCTATAAAATGTATATTAGAAAGTGCTTATTTTGGTGATACATATTTTTATTTAAAATCTGGAAATATGTCTTAAATATTCTTGGTTATCTTTATGTTTACATTTAATAAAACTAGCTCTCTAAATAACTTAAAATTCAAAAGTCTCAGGCGAAAAAGGACAAACTAACAGCACTGTCATTCCACTGTCAGCCACTGTCTGGTGTCCTCATACCCTTCAATCCGAAATCCTTATCTCACACACTCCCTCTCAAGAGGGCTTCTGAGTGTGTGTTTTATTTTTTTGGCTTATCAAAAGGCAAGTCTACGTCTAGGTCTGCACAGACGAGCGTAAAGTTGCCGCTATCTCAGCTGCGGGTTACTGGGAAAGTTAATTAACTTAAACTTAAGGCGTGGGAAAGCCACTCGAGGGAGTCTCTAGCATTCATTCGGATTCCCATGGAATAGTTGGGCGAATCTTTGGCAATAAACATATTCCCATATCCCGGAACTTTGCCAAACTCAAAAGTATGCTATGCTAGAGTTCTCGAGTGCAAAAGTTTGCCCAATTTCACGCATGCCTAATTAACAACTGAAATATTCCAACTAATTTCTGTTTGGAGCACAAATAAATTACCCAAAAATAAAAGGCCATAAAGACCCAGTTCAAGACAAAGGCAAAGCAGGAGCAGGGCAGGCGGAGGCAATAAAAGAGAATAAATAATAAGCAACTATTTGCGCTACATTATCCAAGTTTATATAACAGACAGGACCAGGACCAGGACGAGGACGAGGACCTCGTCCCTCCTTGGGCTGCCCAAGCAAATAATTTCAACTAAAGTTGATGGCACGAATTTCGCCGCTACCAAAGCACAAATACTTACAATTCTAAAATAAATTCTGTGCCAGCTTCCATCCCGGGTCACACACACGCATGTGAGTGTGCGAAAATACTTACACCACACGCATGTGTGTGTGCCCCAAATGGCCTCGGGCGGCAGCCAGAGAGTACATAGAAACATTTTCGAAATGTTTGGCATAATTTTGCTATAAAATAAATTTTGCAAAATTGTTTTTCCTAAGCCGGGGAGCAGCTTAGCGAGGAGCGAGGGCCAAGACAACGACAAGGACAACGACAGCTTCGGCTTCGGCTGCGGCAACAACTCCAGCAGAAATGGCAGCAAAAGCAACGACATCAGCAAGGACATCAAATAAAACAAGCAAATCAAAAATTATGACAGCACAGCAAGGGGCAAGGCAAGGCAAGCCGAAGGAACATGCCGAACACGGCATCCTGGGACGCCCAATAGTTACACTCGGAAAAAAGGGACAGTCTTAAGTATAACTTCTGTAGGAATAGTGATATTTAAACACAGATTTAAGGCATTTCGACTCAAGGGAAATATTTGGACATTTACATTAGTTTTAAGGAATTAAATTCAATTTAAAGCACTGAAACTTCACGCACAAGCTCTATAAATAATTTAACAAATTCCAATTGTTATTCTTCAAAACTCTTAAGAACTCAACAAATGCCTGAGAAAACCTTAGAAATTTTTTCCAAGTGCCTGAGAATATGGGATCGGGGACACCATCTTGGCCTGGCCAAAGTGGCAAAGTGCGCAGCCAGCGGCCAAGAGACAAACGCCAATGCTGACAACCCTCAAACGGTGGGCGGCTGTCTGTGGGTGTGTCCCCCCAAAAAGCAGTTAAGTCAATAAATTTACTGATTTAATGTGGCAAAAGTTTCGATTGTTGTTGTCTCTGTTGCCATTTGTGCTGTGTGTTGTTTCAAGGGTTAGCACTGCCCGGCGGCGAAGGACTCCGCAGTCCAGGTCCAGTGACAGGGTTCGTCCTCGTGTAAAACGCCTGCAGTTGTTATTATATCCATTGTCCTTCCGTTTGTTTTTGTTATAGTCGCCTGGGGGCAAACACACACACCACAGTTGGCCAAATCCTAACAAATGCTAGATTAACACAATTGGTAAGCAATAAAGGCAACAAACTTATAGGGCTTTAAGCGATGTACTTATTGGCAGTAGCGCAGGACACATTGAGTAAGCTGTTGGGTAATTCGCAAACAGCATTTCAATTTAAGTTGTTATGCAGCAAAGAGACCTCTTCAAATTAACAAATTTCCCCTTGAATTTGCATTAATCCATTTGGCAAAGAGTAAAGGTTAAAGATTTAAGGGCTTGCCATAATATTATGACAGCCTTGGTCAACACCATGCAATTTTAAATTTAGAAAACAATGCCCTGGGTAAACAATGACCGCAGCAGAATTTTCCATAACTCGGAAAAAAAGCAGAGGTCATAAAAAATGCGAAATTGCCAATTGATTTATTGGCATAAAACACGTTTTTCTACCATCAAATAGTGCGGAAAATGTAAAAAGCGCTCAACAAAGGGTGAACTTTAAACAAATACTCCTTTATTTGCGCTGCATCCGTGTATGATTTAATTATTCATCATGTCGGCAATTGAAAAGTACTAGACGAGCGGAAGGGGGCGGCCCAACCACGCCCATTCGCGTCTTTTTTTCCCGACTCTAAACGCCCCTTTGTCTTTTGACCTGCGGGCGGCATATGTCGCTTTTCCGCCATATTTTTATGCATTTTTATTTAAAATGTTTTATGCATATCGAGAGGAAGCACGGAAAATGTGTGGAAAATGGGGTGGAAAAAAGCGTTGTCTGTGGAAAATAAAACGGAGATAACTAAACAGATCGTGTGGTGGGTAGTTTGGAGGGTAATAATTATCCTTGATGGTGACAGTCACTAGACGAGGTCCCTGACATTGGATGCCTGTCCCTTTTGCCTTGAACCCGCGTGTTAATGAACGGGGCGTTTGACACTCGGCCACATTTATGCCAGACAATTTGATGTATTAGCGTGTGTGTGTGTGTGTGTGTGTGTGTTAGCCATGGGCGTGTTTGCCCAATTAACACACACACACAAGGCAAGACAAGAGAGGCACGCCCATGAGCGGGGGCGAAGAAAATTAATTAAATTCCTCTCTGGCTTCGACTAACGCTCGCCAAGTTTGTTTATGCAATCTTGTACGTGTTTCCATTAGGCTACAATTCAAAGTTCATTATTGAATGGAAATGGGCGTGGCTCAGACCCACACAAGAGGCATAAAAGATAAACTTCTCTCTTACGGCAACAAATACGATTTTCAAGTTGAATGCAATTTTAATTAATAGAAAATCAAACAAACTTGTGAGGCCCAGACGGGCCAGATCCAAATTTATATACGTATATCTGTGTACATATACAAAACAAACTTGTGTACGGAAAACTTGTGCCATAGTTGGCTACAAAAAGCATAAGCCGCCAGTGCACACAAAGGCCTTGAGCTTAAGTGAGTGAAGGATGGCGAGGACCACCTTCGAGTGTGTTTGTGCACCTTTCTGATTTCATTTACAAATGAATCCCGCCACTGGCCGGCAGCCATCTTACCCCACTTCCGGTCGCCTCCTTTGAGTGCTGTGTGTGTGTTGACTTTTGGCAAGGAACTCGCCATCATAAAGGCATCAAATGTGCTACAAGCGAACGTGTCTTGGGCCAAATTGAATGAGCTTTTAAGTGTATTGAGATCGAGAGACAGAGCCAAGTCGTATTCAATGCGATTAGTTACCGCACATGTCTGCCACTTGAATGGCTTAATGCTTGGCTTAAATGCAAATCGAGATGTGCTTTTATGTATTCGAGATTTTTAAATGATTAGGGGTTATGGAAATTGAGGGGATTACCGGGGAAAAGGTTATTCTAATGGTAAGAAAAAATATAGTGAGTTTTCCCTGTATTTATTTGTTTTATATTTGCTAATAGAGGCTTACTAGTTTAAGGTATTATAACTATTCTATTTGATTGTTTCTATTGGCATCCAAAGTTTAACGTTCATATAAATACAATTAATTGTATGAGAAAACAAAAATATTATGGTTTATTAGGAAATTCGCTGTGAAAGCTATTTTATCAATTAGGGAAACTGTTTTACTTCAAGTAGAATCAATAAAGAGTAATTTAAAAAGTAATAATGAAGTAATTTAACTCTTAACCTGTAAAATTTCTAATAATAATTTATAGAAATATTATTCGAATTACTCTTTTGAAGAGCTTACATCATATAAAATATTGCAGTAGTTCTTGAAGCCACTCGAAACTCTCACAACGCACTTTTATGAGTAGTTTATGAATCAAATTCCAAATGAGGGAACTAGTTGTTTTCCAACAACTTGAACTGCCTTTTTTGCAGGGGGAATTTAAAGGGGCCAAGCCAAGTTAACTAACCCAGGGAACAACAGGGAAACGGCAGTCGCTGTTCAATCAGCAGGAGACCGCAGGGCGTATAGGAAGCGAAACCCACCAATAACCCCCTCTGCCTCTTTTTATAACCCACCCTGGCTCCCCTTAACCCACCCTGGCTCTCTCTATGGCCCACCTTAACCCACCTGTGCGCGCGGTTTGATTCCGCTGGTCAGCTGTTTGGCCGCCGGCCACGGTGAACGCAATCAGGCGGACTTTTGTTGCCATTACCATTAGCATTGGCATTTGCCATTGTTGATTCTGGCCATTGCTATTGTTTTTGTTCTTTTTGTTGTTATTTCTCCCAGCCTTTCATTGTATGTAATTAAAATTGTGCAGCGCGAAAGTTGCGCCCCGTGGGCAGCAATGATAAATTCATAGACTCGCCACGACCTGGCCCCGACCTCGTCCCTCTCTATTGCCATTTGTGTAAATTAATTAAAATACCATCGAAGCATATTTGGTTGATTTTGTCAATATTTTGCCAAATTGTAATATTATTTACCTACTGAAATTGTGGATAAACAGCATGCCATTCGCTCGTATCGCATGTATCTGAATGCCTAATTCGCAGTTGTTTGTGTTTTGTGCCTAGTCATAGCCATATACATATATCTGTTATGTTAAATTAGTAATAACAATATTGTGATAAACAACTAGACCCGTAAGTGCATGCCCGATTGTGCTAAAATTAATAAGCAATAGTGTCTGATTAGAGCCCCCTACCGCCTGCAAGAAAGCTAAACCTTGTTTGTATTTTCAAACCACTCCAAAAACCGAACCAACCCCCCGAAACCGAAACCGATACCGATACTGAATCCCCAACCCCTGAACCGAAATCGAAATTGGATGGGACAGACGGCGCACTCGTCGTCGCACTCCTGCAGCGAGGAGGACGAGGCCATGCTGGTCCTGGAGGCCATGCAACAGGACGCCCAGATGACCAACGACGAGACCGAAGACACCGACGACGAGGCGGCCGAGGCCGAGGCCGAGGACATGTTCGATGCGGATGCCCCACTGATGTCGCCCACCGGAAGTCACAATAGCACCAACAACAACAGCACCGTCGGCAACTGTATTAACAACAACAATCGGCAATCGACGTCGACAACGGCCAATATTAATTTCGATAATTGCAATGCGAATGTCTACGGTGGTCAGCAGCTGGCGAAACAACTGGGGCCAATTACCTCGGCCGGCCAAACGTTAAATTGTCCCAATGCCAACCCGCATCCGCATCAGAATCCAAATACCAGTAGCCACCACACCACCAATAGTCACTCCAATAGCCAAACAAAAGCCATAGCCACCTCCAATGCGAATGCGAATGAGCACCCCACAACCCCCACAACCGCAGCAGCTGCAGCAGCAGCTACTGCATCTGCAGCAACAGCAACTGGCACCGCAGCAGCAGCAACTGCAGCAACGAACTCCAATCTTCAACAAAATCAAAACATTTCCTCCAGCTTAGAGATAATCCTATCGCCAATTATCCAAAGTAGTCGACGGTAAGTTTTATATTTTCAGTTTGTTTTCGGTTCCGTTTGTTCGAGTACCGCTTGAAATGTAGGTACAACTGTGCTACCTCTTTCCGTTTCCGTTTCAGTTACAAGTTACTTGTTACTTGTTACTGGTTACTTGTTACTTGTTACTGTTTTCTGTTCTACGTTTTTTGTAGCTAACAAAGAAATAATACCGATACCGATACAACCTTTGACCTGCATGATAGAAAGGAATAAACAACAGAAGTGACTTTGTCCCCCTTTAGTTGGAAATTGCAATTTTTTTCGTTCCCAGTTTGGATTCAAGTGGAGCCTGAATGGCATATTGTGTGTGTGTATCCGCTTTTGTTCTGGATAATGCTGAAGTTTTAGCTGTGAGATGTTACGTTAGACCCAGATTGAAAAGTTAAGAGGAGACGGACAATACAGCCTTTGTTTTAAAGTCTTGTTAACCCTGTTTAAATCCTCTCATAAAGAACATCATTGAAACAATAATGGTTTATTTTAGATAAAATAGTACTTCAATAGTACTTGCAATGCATTTTTATTATTTGGGAATACCAATAAGAAAATTCTGATTAGCGTCAGCTTAGCATTTTTAATATTAAATAAAAGTTTTAGAGTTTCTTATGCATTTATTTCGTTTATTAAGATAAAGAATATACAATTTCAATTAAATTAAGTCCTTAGCAAGTGATTATGACCCGGATACCTTTTGTCTTTGTGACCCCATTTTCCCCGTGGAACATTAAATTTTATTGAACATCTCGGGAAATTTAAAAATCCACCCTCAATCCAAGACGATACAGAGATACAGGGGAATACCCGGAACATCTCCTTTAAGTGTGCGAAAACAAAACGGAACGAAAACATTATAAATTATGTATTAATGTGCCCGTTAGGCCTACGCAACGCGGGTAAGGCAACGCCCCCGTTGGGCTTTTGGCCTCCTCACCCACCCAACCACCCAACCAGCCAAGTCAGCCAGCCAGCTGCCAATTTTCAATTGCCTTTGGGGTTGGGGGGAGGGAGGCGACAACGATAACAATCGAGTGAAGGAAGCTCGAACAATGGCTGGGCCTGCTCTCAGGCAAACATTCATTTTCATTTCAATTTCACTTGCTTCTTGCTTTCGTTCTGGATTTACATTTGATTTGACTGCGCTGCTGCGTGAGCCGTTTGTTTTGCTTTTCCCTCCGATTTCCCGATTTTCCTTCTGCCAATGTCGTCGTCGTCGTCGTCGTCTTCGACGTTTTTACGCTTGGCAAGGCAACAAAAACGCACAAATATTTATGTAAGCCGACCGACCGAAGGCGGTGGGGGTGAATTTTACCAGGAAATTCGACAGCCTATTTACAAATGAATAGGTTAATGTCATTGGGGCGGATTCTGTGCCGTTCTGTGCTGTGTTGTTTACGAGCCAAACTTGGTTCAAATTGACTTTAAACATGTCAATTTAATTCTGAGACTGCTGCAGCAACCCCATGAAACAGCCAGCCATGTCCGCTAGATCTCTGTGTTTGCCTCATTAACGCACCCCCAGAAAGTATGCTATGGCGTTGAAAAATATTACTCATACGCCGCATTGCACGCAGCCATTGGAGCAACAAAATGACAATTTCACAACAAATTAACTACCCAGCCAGGCGAGCAGACAGACCAACATTCGTACCATATATATACAGACACACACACGGAATATGTGTGATAAACCCGGCAGCCGAGCTGGGAATTGCAAGTAAATGACCTTCAAACTCGATAAGCGAAAACAAAACAAGCGAAAGTGCTAAAAATATACATAATTTTCAGCACACGAAGACAAAAGGCCTGCCGACAAACCAACAAACACACATAAGGGAAAATATGATAGGACACAAAACACTCCCGCACACAGAAACATTAAAATATACGAGGCTAGGAAAAAGCGAGCCGGGTAAATGATACTTCTGCCGGCTCGATGCCCCGATGCCAATGTCCCTGTGCCTTCTCCGACCCGCACATAAATACAAATTTCAACAAAACAACAGGCCACAAAACAAAAATAAACCCACAAAAAAATAAGCGATGAAAGCAAAAAGGCGCAATGTTGGCAACAACGACATCCAGGGAAAGAAAAAATAACAAAAAATACAACCAGGCTAGGCAAACATTTCATATCGTAGAAATACTTTGGAGCCAAATAAACAAAATTTTGTAGAAGCGAAAAAAAAATATCAAACAGTTGAAAGGGAAAATGGTAGCCTCTAGGGGATTCAGACCTTTGGTTACTCTTTACTTTAATTAAGTCAAATATGTTGGCCAACACGAAAATGTGGAAAGTTTCTCAAAGGAATTAAGTTAGTGAAAAATAAAGAATAAAAAGGAGTCTCCTCCTATTTATAAATCTTACAAAAATCCTAAAATATTTAACCTTTAATTTTGATTATTTAATTATTATTAAGAACATTATTTGGCAGAATATGAACTAAAATATAAATACTAAAGACTAGAAAATAAGGCAAAAAAATTGCTGTCTTCTTTATATATTTCTTGAAAAGTTCTCATAATCCTTTCTCTCTTACTTTCCTCAAGGATACCTATATCCTAACCCTAATACAATGGAGACACAACCCTATCTCCGAATAGGGTATACCCACAAAGGGTCGACCTTGGCACAACAACGACAGCTCTTGTTTTTCCGTCCCCGATATGACCCTCTTCCCTCTGTACGCCAGAAACCCCTTAACCCCTGGCTTTCGGCCATTTGGAGCCCATCGCGACTTGTGGCTGTGGGTTTCCCAACACGCCATCGAGGAAAGCGGCGGCAACAACAAAGGCGAAATGGCAAAAACTTTACGCATTTTTGTCACAGAAGGAAAATAGAAAACGGGAAAAAAGGGAAAACCGGGAGGAGGAGTTGGTAGGGAAAAAGTGCTGAAAATGTTGAAAGTGCCCGAGTGGCAATCGTAAATTTGACGCACATTTTTTCCGGACGGGGGGATGACGGAGAGATAAGCTTATGAATGGCTATATAAAAACTCACCCACACCCAGTGTTCATTTTGGATTTCTTTTTGCTTTATGATTAAATTAAGTAATTATTTGTGCTGCGGCGCCAACTGGAATGATAAAAAGTATTCAATTTGTGGCAGCCGGAGGCGATAAAGCTGGATTTACTGCGGCCATAAACTGTGGCGAGCGGCACTTAAACTATACTTTTTTGTACATATATATTTTTTTCAAATTGAAATTGAAAAGCACAATATAACGTATACGCACCGTAGTCGCTAGAACAAACTAACAAGCCCCGACTCATACTTACATAACACACCCACCACAGCACACCACACCACACATACCACACACACTTAACACGCACAACGCACACTCACCCAGGCAGTGGAAAACCTAAATGCGAAATCGAATCAACAACAAGGCAACTTTTTCTAACATATGCAAATATTTTCTCTCTCTTCTCTCCCCTTTCTCCACCGCAAACCGCATTTCTTTTCATGGAACTGTAACGAACTACTGCAAATACCGCAACTGCAACTGCAACTGCAACTGCCACTGCAAAACAACAAAAATGCGAACTGCAGAGCGCAATTGTAAGCGAAATGAGCACAGAATTGTGAGAATTAGCTAAATTTAATTTGCAATAGCCAAAGCCCCCCGACCACGCCCATGCAGTAACAGCTGGCGGCACAGGCTGCCCCTCCAACCCGCCGCCCACAGCCTTCTGCAAACTTTGGCTGCAGCAGCAACAGCAGCAGCAGCAACACTCGCAGCAGCAGCAGCAGCAACAGCAGCAGCTCTACGAACAAGAGCAGGCTTGGCTCTAGAAAAGAATAAACAACATGTAAGTGGAAAGTTAAATGGAAACTACATGCGGGCCCTTGCACAAAAGTATGCTATGGAAAGCAGCAGCCACACACAAGCAGCAACATCAACAAGCAGAGCTGAGCAACAATAAACAACATTTAAAAGCCGGCGGGGCCAAAGTTGAGCTAAAAGTTTCGCATTGCGTTGCGGGTTTGCAAATTAAATGCACATTATGCCAACATGTAAATAGATAATGTAGCGAGTCTCTCTCTCTGTGTGTGTGTATATATATATACGTTAGTTCCGGGATATTTTTCGAGTTCGAGAAACTTAATCAGTTAAGCAAAAAAACAGAAACGAGAAGTTAGCTTAAGACGCGAATAATCAAAAGCCAAAAAAGCAAATGTATCTCACAGATAAACAACAGCAATTGGGGGCCGGGCCCCGGCTTTTGGCCGGAGCATAAAAGCAAAAATAAATTGTGCGTTAATGATAAGCGGCGCACATTTCAGCGGCATAAAATTTATTAAAATATGCGCACAAGCCAGACACTGCCAAGGAAGCGAGGACTTGGGCCCGGCCCCCAAAAAGTAGGCATCACAACATATTTATGCTCGCCAGGCACACGCACACACAAGGACACGCAGATACGCAGATACACAGATACAAGGAAATCGTTAGCGATAAATATAAAATTTTATTGTTGTGCTTGTATCCTGCGTATCTGCTACAGCCGTCGTGTGTGTGTGTGTGGGTGTGGGCCTGGAAGTAAATTAAATATACGTTTTTATTAACTACTAAGAACCAATTTGATACGCATTTAAATAATGCCTCTTACACAAGAGTACACAGAATTATGTAAAATTTAATTTTACTGCCAGCAGCAGCAGCAGCAGCAGCAACGAGAAAAGCCAAATAAATGTAATAGCCTATGTATGTAATTTAAATAAAATATACTCTAATATGCAACACTATTTGTCTGTAGCCCCGAAAACTACTTACTTACTTATGCCAACAACGTCCAACAATTTCAATAATATTTGTGTAAGCCTAGTTAAACAGCCACGCAAGCGGAGAACCTTTGACCATATATATTTTAAGCCCCATTTAGCTTAGTTTAATCATTTGCAAGTATTTTAAGTCCGTCCGTTTGTGGTCCCTTCCTCTTGAATTATGTAAATATCGAATTACCGGGGGGAATCCCATCCCCCACTCTCCATCTCTTGCTCTCTTTTAGCGACTTCAATCAGAGTCAAAGGAAACATAATATTACTCAACGATTTAGTGTGTGTGGAAGGAATATGGAATGCATATGAAATATTATCGATTTAAAACACTTATACAATCTTATGCATATTGGTGTAAACGAAGGGGAAACCTAAATATATACGATTAATGTCTCTAACAAGATTTTACAATGAGTGTGTCACTTTTATATAAATATATATATATATCTAATATATACAATAAAATTACAAATAATAAAAAATAAACAGCGAACGACATTTTATACAAAAAAAAAAAACCATCACAAAGCACATTTTTATTTCATTTGACTCGGCTATCTAAAGTGGGGTCGCCGCTATCAGGGGCCAAATAAGAAGGAATGCCACCCTCCGGGCCACTTGAGCCGGAGCGAAACAGTAAAAAGCATAACAGCAGCAGCAGTCAAGTCCCGGCCAGATAAGCCAGCCCGTGGACAGGATGGCCAAGTCAGCGCTCGGGCCAAGTTAAGTCAAGTTAGGGCGAAAGCCCGACGATAAGCAGCCCAGATGCCAAAAGACAAAGGCGCAACTTTCAAGGCGGCCAGTCTCACGACAATGCCAGAGGGTCCCGGGTTCGGGGTCCGAGAAATTAGCCAAGATACTGGCAGTACGCAGCAGCACAAAGGAGTGCCCCTTACGAATTATGAATGGCCTTGCCTTGCATAAGCTCAGCTCAAGTGGCCCGGCCAACAAAGAGGGCCAAAAGCAATCTCAAGCAGCTGAGCTGAAGAATCAGTTTCCACTACAGCGAATAAAGTGCGAACTACAACCGGTCCTTATGAATTATGAGTGTGCCAGCTATTAAATACCAAGTTTCCGTTTTTGACAGCAACACAAGTAAGTACTGCAAGTATCAGATTGCTATAACTATATCTTGCAGACTTTATTCCTCTACAAATAAGAAGGGGTTACTGGGGGTAAGTTTTGAAGTAATTTGCAAAGCTCAACAAAGAGTTTAATTTATGATGACTAACGTTTATTTAAGCGTCAGACTGTTTGTTTACAAATATGGTTTGAGTACGCATTCTTTTTAGTTTTTTATTATTGAGGATCACATTTCACAAGTACATTTGTTTATTTTCAGAATAAATTCAAGTTATATCGACTTCTCCGCTATATAAATCTCTTTTTTTGGTCTGCTTATGAAATATGATACATGAATTCTTGATAATGTAAACTCAATATAGCCCATTTATATACAAATGGATGCATTCATATTTATAGAGATGTCATAACTGCAAAGAAGGTAATGCTAGCTGTATATTAATAAGCAAATAAAACGGAAAAATGCATTATTTAAGTACATTTAATAAAATGAATGTATGTGTGTATGTAGATCCCACTGCCCTCGCAGGGCTGCAACAAAGAGCATATCGCACACATCGACTATACTATCGATAGCTTGAGATTGCAACCTTCCGATAACATTGCAAAAGTAATGCATATTTGTAAGAAAAAGTTGAAGAAAAGTCTTAACACATAAAAACACGCAAAATAATGAGCTTTGACTAATTAAAATAAGCCCAGGATTCCTGCAGACGTTTATTTCATGCGTGCAATTAATGTCAAGGTCCCATAAAAGCCGACAGGAAAACTCACTTTCAACAAAAGCAGCACAAAGACGGCGCTGATCCCAGTCAGCCTGGTGTGAGACTTCAAACTTGAAATTTTATAATAAAAAATTATATACACTTGAATACGCTGACGCTCAGTTTTATGTACAAAAATCACCGAGAAGCAGCCCGTAAGCACACTCAACCACTGATCCAAGGAAGCGTCGGGCGAAGATGGCTTCCCAGGGCATGGCCAACAAGGTCACCACGGTGATAGCCACCAATGCGTATGGGCCGGAGGTGATGACCGAGATCAGCTACACGGACGCCAAGGTCGTTGGCAACGGCAGCTTCGGTGTGGTCTTCCAGGCCAAGATGGTGCCCTCCAACGAGGCGGTGGGCATTAAGAAGGTTCTGCAGGACCGGCGCTTCAAGAACCGCGAACTGCAGATCATGCGCAAGCTGCGCCACGACAACATCGTCACCCTGAGGTACTTCTTCTTCTCCAGCGGCGAGAAACGGGACGAGGTCTACCTGAACCTGGTGATGGAGTTCATGCCGGAGACGCTCTACAAGGTGGAGCGGCAGTACGCCCGGGTCAAGCAGACACTGCCGGTGAACTTCGTTCGGCTGTACACGTACCAACTGCTGCGGAGCATGGCTTATCTGCACAGCATGGGCTATTGCCACCGGGACATCAAGCCACAGAACATGCTCCTGGACACGGAAACGGGTGTGCTCAAGCTATGCGATTTCGGCAGCGCCAAGCAGCTGATCACTGGGGAGGCGAATGTATCCTACATCTGCTCCAGATACTACCGCGCCCCGGAGCTCATCTTCGGGGCCACGGAGTACAGCACCAAGATTGACATGTGGAGTGCCGGCTGCGTAATGGCGGAGCTGTTGCTCGGACAGCTGCTCTTCCCGGGCGACTCGGGCGTGGATCAGATCGTGGAGATTGTCAAGGTGATGGGAACGCCGACCACAGAGCAGTTGCACGACATGAACCCGCAGTACAAGCAGTTCAGGCTGCCGCAGCTGAAGCCACATCCCTGGTCCAAGGTCTTCAGGATTCGCACGCCGACAGAGGCCATCGACCTTGTATCCAAGATGCTCATCTACACGCCCAATGCCCGAATTTCACCGCTGATGGGCTGTGCGCATCCCTTCTTCGACGATCTCCGTCACGATCCGCACCAGCAGCTGCCGAATGGCAAGCACCTTCCACCGCTGTTTAATTTCACGGAATACGAGCGAACGATCGAGCCGGATATCATGCCGCTGCTTCAACCTCGTGCTCAATCGACCTCAGCCTCAGGCAGGGACCCGACCTCAACGCAAAATCGGAATCGTAACGCCGCCGGGGAGGAGAGTCCCCTGGCCAATCAGCCGGCATCAGCTATTCCAAAGACTCCGGAAGCGGCGGGCAAGAGAATCGCTGTATCGTCGGAGGCATCGCCGTCCCTGCACCATCGCCACGAGCTGGGCAACGGCGACCATGTGGCGGTGGGCTCTGCTCCGTTGGAAACCCTTAACCTGGCGGAGCCTCATAGCTCGGAGAGCGAGGAGTCGAACGCCAGTGCCGAGGACAACCTGGATGATGATGCGGGGGATGAGCAGGACACCGACGAAGACGACGATGAAGGGCAGTTCAATAGCGCCGATAGCAACACCATTAGCGATGACATCAACGATGCCTCCGAGGACGACGACGACCTTGAGGATGAGGAGGACGGCGACTAGTAGCGCACAAGCGTTTCGCTTTCCAACAAGGTTCCTTTATAACCCAGTAATATTCATTAAAACCACAAAATTCCAATTGCAGCAATAAAATAATAAAAATGGTACGTCATTTTAAGATTCTCATAATAATAATTACATTTTATTTTGTGTCTTTACAAAGGTGGGACCTTAAGACAAATGTATATGTAATCTTCAAGATTTCTAACGCGGCTGAGAGAGAGAGAGAGCGC
Source organism: Drosophila orosa (assembly GCA_018904745.1). Lineage (NCBI taxonomy): Eukaryota > Metazoa > Arthropoda > Insecta > Diptera > Drosophilidae > Drosophila > Drosophila orosa. The sequence goes on from JAEIIH010007904.1 coordinate 35,353, forward strand.
TGCACTATAGGAAATTTAAACAATTTTTTTGAATAAATGTATTTTTAAAGAGTGCATATTTTCGAATTTTAATTTGTATACATATAACGATAGGGAATACATCAGGCACTGTAATCGAAAATGTGAA
>JAEIIH010007918.1:0-10318 GCA_018904745.1 Drosophila orosa
ATTTTCGATGTATAATATCGAATTTTTCCTCTCGATAAACTTTCCTAAAGCTAACCTTATCAGAATCAACCAGCTTCCAATCAAACTCATTTCCAAAACATATTTAAATATATTTAATATAAAATTAAATCCAACTCACCCAACATTTCCGCATTAACCACAATGTTACAGCTGTACATGGGAGTGACCAATCGTTGTGACTGATTCTGGAAAGCCTGGCGACACACCTCCTTGGCAGCAGTCAAAACTTGACCTGAAATGAATAAAAAATTTCATTAAAATAAATATTCAAGACTTTATTACACCAATACGCACCCGAAAAGGGACCCCTGGCATTCAAATCCTCTCCCTCCGACTGAATGGACCATTCGAGAACGGCAAAGCACACGCCCTGCATGGGCTCCTCACACAAAGGACCCGCCCCCGAGGTCAACTGGAAGCCATTCACCAAGGAACTATTGAAATCCTTGCGTGAATCACTGGCGGAGCGAACATCTGTATCCGAAGACTTGGCGTGGCTGGACCAAAAGTCTGGCTGCTCATAATCACTGAGGTTGAGCAGAATATTGGTGCCACAATTTCGAGGACCCAAAGCCCAGACTCGATTCACAAGCTCTGCGGGACTGAGGGAACTCAGGCCAAACAACTGAAGATCCTGGAGAGCGTCAATCAGTTTCAGCTTGATGGAAGCCAGCAGAGTAGTCCACTTCTCAGAGAGCAATTGGTTACGGGGAATGGCAGATAGTTCCTATAAGGATATATATGTTATTAAAAGATCTATACGAAATATCCCGAAATTCACCTTGAAAAACTCGAAATGCTTTTCCAGAAGCTCCACTGCCTCCACTGGCAGAGGAACCGCTATCACCTTGAGAGTGCCCAGTTTGTTGAGTGTCTGCTGGACGGCAATCTTCTTGCTGACATCCTTATCCTCAGCTGTCTTAACAATCGCCTCATTCACCATATCCACGGTGGCAGCTGGCACAATGGTTTCCCTGAACGACACAATCGGCTTGGACACGTTCACCTTGATCTTGGCATAGCTCTGTTCCAAATCGTGAACACACTTCTCCACATGCACCTCACCGAGAGTGGTAATCACATGCTCACCGGTCGTGGCCACAGACACCTGGACGCAGGCATCGGCTTGGTTAAGGAGCTTCAAGCCCTTGACCAGCTTTGGCATATCCTGCGGCTGAACGGGTTCGATGGCCACACGCAAGATGGGCGTGGCCATAATGCTGAGTTCACTGAAGGAAGTGCAATCCAAGCTGCTGCTCAAGGTGGCTGTCTTCACAATGTGCGATTCCAGGCCACCGATTCCAACGATATTCCCTGCGGGCACTTCATCAAGGAGTTGCAGCTCACCGCCCATAAACATGTAGAGATCGCCGATGGTCACACGACTGGCATAGGGAGCCTCATCCTCTCGGCGATGCGTTGGCTGGCGAGGATCGTGTTTGGGCGAGAGATTAAACAGCTGCATGCCGCGCTTCAAGGTGCCGCTGAAAACTCTGGCAAAGGCTATGAAAACGTACTCGTTGGGTTCTGCCTCCGGTTGGGATTCCTCCTTTTTGGCCACCTCCGCCTGAGAGCTCAACTGCTCCACACCCTGGGTAATCTTCTCCAGCTCTGTCAGTTCAGTTTGCTGCTTACGCTCTTCAATCCGGCGTCGTACTTCGTCCCTGCGCTGCTGCAGCTCCTGATCGGTTAATCTCTTGGGTCTATTTTGTGGCAGTTGGGTTACATGCACGGGTGACATCTTGGACACAAAGGCAATCACATTCGAACTACCGGCATCGCAGCTGGTGAAGCTCTCCTTAAGCTTCAGCGTTTCTAGAGGCAGTGTATTGAGTTCTACATTTGCAGGATAAAGCAATCTCTGGGCCCTCTCCTCGCTGATTTTGTGAGGCGGTGGAACGTGTGACACCACCATGTGCAGGACACTCTTATCAATGGGCAGCCATTGTCCCAGAACAGCCTTGATCTGCAGCTTGGGATCGTTTAAGCGCAAATCTCTGACGGCCAGTTTGAGTCCCAGTTTCTCTGCTATTCCGGGTAGCTTATCCTTGTCCTTTCTGATGGCTATGATGTCGTACAGACTCCAGATGTTCTCCAGCACAAACTGCACAAACATGGGCTTCTTGGCCTTCTCCTGGGCCCCCGGCAAGGCTTCTTTCTTCTTTGAATTGTAGTAAAAGTCACCCCACAGCACCTGCTCGAGGTCTTCTCTTTTCATTTCCAAACGCTTGGCATACATGGCCGCAAAGTCACGGACGGAGAAGGCCCAGCCATCGTATGCAGAGCAGAAGATGACGTTGCCAGAGCTTGGGGAAAAATACAGCTCAGAGTCGTCCACCTCCTCCAGGGCAGACTCGTAGTTGTCCTTCTTGGTGATGTCTTCCCTGGCCAATATATCCGATGCGAAAATGCTCCCCAAGACAGCGTTGACTTGCTCCAGGACTTGTGTTAAATGGAAATAAGCATCCAGCGGATCCAGCTGCTTCTCCAAGATCAAACGATCTAGTTTGTTGAGCACCAAAACCGGCTTCAATTGCTCCTCGTAGATTTGCTTGAGGCAGGCGCGAGTTTGGGGACCCACACCCTCCACCACATCCACCACAACGATGGCGCCATCGCATAGCCTCACAGCGGTGGACACCTCGCTGGAAAAGTCCACATGGCCGGGGGAATCAATCAGATTGATGAGGAAATCCTGATTTCCATCAGTATTTTCCTCTTCCTGGTAATACAGCGAGATGCTGCTGCTCTTCATGGTGATTCCACGCTCCTGTTCATCCACCCGATTGTCCAGGTAGCGCAGCTTACCCGCCATTCGCTGGGAAATGATGCCATTGCTGGCCACCAGTGAGTCGGCCAGCGTTGTCTTGCCATGATCCACATGCGCCAGGATGCAGATGTTGCGCACCTGTTGCTGGCGTCGCTGCAGCTGCACCAGATCCCTGCCCTCAATCACGGGCATCCTTGTTGATTATAATGAGTAACTTTCAGCCAATTGTCAGTTTGATATTAATTGGGAATTTCGCCAGTTGGTCCAATTGTATTTATAAACAAAAACCGCACGCGGCAATTTCGCAATGTGTGTGACCAGATGGGGGAACTTTAAAAATAACTGACCACTTGTAAGGACAGCCGTCAAGTAACAGTTGCAAGGTTTATGCGTTTATATTTGTATATTTATAAGTAGATATATTTTAATTTATACTAGATTTAAACAATTAAGTTCCTTAAGTTCTAAAAACATTGCATAAAATTAAACATATTTTTCTACAAATTATATGTTAGAATAGTCACATCACGAAATAAGCATAATTTCATTTATACACGAAATCACTAGATTCAGCGCATAAACGAAGTTCAAGCAAGTTGGCAGCTCAATCCCCAAAAAACAGCTGTTCACCACGCATGCAGTTGCGCTCTTCCTCTTCCCAGCAACAATTTCGCGATTTCGCACGAAACTTGAAATAAAAGACCGAAAAAATGGTAGAATTAACGCCCGTGGAGAAGAAAGCGCTGATTACGCGCAATCTACAGGAGACCCTTGGCGATGACAAGCTAACAAAGATCCTGGGCGAGCGCGATCTGAAGATCTACTGGGGCACAGCGACAACGGGCAAGCCACATGTTGCCTATTTCGTGCCCATGTCCAAGATTGCGGACTTCCTGAAGGCCGGCTGCGAGGTCACCATCCTCTTTGCCGATCTCCATGCCTATCTGGACAACATGAAGGCTCCGTGGTCTCTACTGGAGCTGCGCACGCAGTACTACGAGCAGGTAATCAAAGCCATGCTCAGCTCCATTGGCGTTCCCCTGGAGAAGCTGAAGTTTGTCAAGGGCAGCGACTATCAGCTGTCCAAGGAGTACACCCTGGATGTGTACAAGCTAAGTTCGGTGGTGACGCAGCACGATGCCAAGAAGGCTGGCGCCGAGGTGGTCAAGCAGGTGGAGTACCCGCTGCTCTCCGGATTGCTTTATCCCGGCCTGCAGGCTCTGGACGAGGAGTACCTCAAGGTGGATGCTCAGTTCGGTGGCGTGGATCAGCGCAAGATTTTCACCTTCTCAGAGAAGTACCTCCCACAGTTGGGTTACGAGAAGAGGATTCACTTTATGAACCCCATGGGTGAGTCATTGCTGTCTGCATTTCAAAGAACTCTTTTGTAATCGCCACTCCCTCTGTTTGTTTAGTGCCCGGTCTGGCTGGCGGCAAGATGTCCTCCTCCGAGGAAGACTCCAAGATTGATTTGCTCGACTCTCCGGCCAATGTGAAGAAGAAGCTGAAGAAAGCCTTCTGCGAGCCGGGAAATATTGCCGACAATGGTCTTCTGTCCTTTGTGAAGCATGTGCTCTTCTCGCTGTTCAAGGAAGGCGAAGGATTTGAGGTTATCCGAGAGGCTGAGCATGGCGGCAATATTACTTTCCTCAAATACGACGAGCTGGAGAAGTACTATGCGGAGGACAAGCTGCATCCGGGTGACCTGAAGGCCACCGTGGAGAAGTACATCAACAAACTGCTGGATCCCATACGCAAGGCCTTTGAGAAACCAGAGCTGCAGTAAGTTGTATATAATTTATGATTTATTAAGCCAGATATTAAGGTAAATACTCCATTTACTTGCTTAGAAAACTCAGTGCCGCTGCTTATCCGCCACCGGCAAAGGTCAAGGCTGGAGCTGCTGCCGCCCCAGCTGCTGGCGGTGATGAAGATGCACCCCATCGCCTGGATATACGCGTGGGCAAGGTTGTGGAGGTGGCTCGTCATCCCGACGCGGACACCTTGTATGTACTGAAAATAGACTTGGCTGAGGAGCAGCCACGCACAATCATCAGTGGTTTGGTGAAGTTTGTCAGCCAAGAAGAGCTGGAGCAGCGCCTGGTGGCGGTTCTGTGCAACCTGAAGCCCTCCAAAATGCGTGGCATCTTGTCCGAGGGCATGGTCTTGTGTACTTCCAAGTAAGTGGCTTTTAATAGCGTATTTTCTATGACTTTATTAATGTTTCCTTTGTTAACTCCTTCAGTGCTGATCACACAGTTGTGGAGCCCATTGTTTTGCCAGCAAATGCTGCTCCTGGCAGTCGCCTTGCCTTTGAGGGTTACAGCGGCACACCCGACGAACAGCTTAACCCCAAGAAGAAGGTGTGGGAGAAGTTGTCTGTGGACTTCAAAACCAACAACGATGGCCTGGCCGTGTGGAAGGATAACTTCCTGTTGACCCCCGAGGGCGAGAAGCTGTCCAGCAAGCTGGCCAACTGCTCTATTAAGTAGGCTTTCGAATGCGCCAGTTAACCTGAGCCCGTGTAATACTTACAACTAAGCCGAATGTTCACAAAACAGAAACTGATGCTAATTTATTGATTCCTTGTAAAGAAAATATATGCATTTTTTTAAATAAAGCATTGAAAAAAACTGAAGCCTTGTTAAATTAAAATGTTGTATAAGTTTTTACTTAAAAAAAATATAATTTAATCAAGGAAATAATTAAAAAAAACTTATTAAAATCAAGAATTAGTATCAATATTCAAATTCCCCTTCTTATTCCTCAAACAAGTTGGCAGCTCTGTACAACAGCTGATTGTTTTAGTAAACAAAACCCGGCATAGGAAGTTCTTTTATTTCCTTAAAGAAATGTTAAAGGTTAACCAACATTTCCTTGTAAGGCACTTCCTGCGACACGCCCACAACCAGGTGCGTGTTCGCTTTGCCCCCAGTCCCACAGGTTACCTGCATTTGGGCGGCTTACGCACTGCTCTGTACAATTTCCTGTATGCACGCCATTTGGGTGGCAAATTCCTGCTTCGTATCGAGGATACAGATCAAACGCGACTTGTGCCTGGGGCCAGTGAACGCCTAGTGAAGGATCTACGCTGGGCAGGCATAGAGATTGACGAGGGACCAGGTTTTGGAGGAGAATACGGACCCTATGTGCAGAGCCAAAGAAGGGAGATTTATAGGTAAGAATTCCCGAGGTAATTGATCAATTTCCTGAAAGAAACTAACCCTCTTCCCAACTAGCAAAGCCATTGAAGAGCTCCTTCAAAATGGCACCGCCTATCGGTGTTTCTGTACGGAACGCCGCCTGGATTTGTTGCGTAAGGAGGCGCTGAGAACCCGTCAAGTTCCACGCTACGACAACAAGTGTAGGCATCTCACAGCGACTGAAATCGAGACACTGCTAGCCAAGGGAACACCGCACTGCATTCGTTTCAAGCTTACAGATCATGAGGATCCATTAGAGGATCTTATTTATGGAAATGTCCATCACAATGTCAGCCACACAGAAGGCGATCCGGTGGTCATGAAAAGCGATCAGTTTCCCACATATCACTTTGCCAATGTCGTGGACGATCATCTGATGGGCATCACACATGTCCTGCGCGGCGTCGAGTGGCAAATATCCACCACCAAGCATTTGTTGCTCTACAAGTGGGTTTTCGGGATAATTCCTCTTTGCTTTTAATAAATGTGGATTTTTTACAGAGCCTTTGGCTGGCAGCCACCCAAATTTGGTCATCTGCCGCTCCTGGTCAATGCCGATGGCACCAAGCTGAGTAAGCGTCAGGGCGACATTGGTATTCAGCATTTCCGGCAACGAGGCTACTTTCCCACGGCTCTGATTAATTATGTGGTGTCTGCGGGCGGAGGATTCGAGCACAAAGCCAATGCCAAGCAGCAGTTGCTTAGCATGCAGGAGCTGGGCGAGCAATTTCACATAGAAAGAGTTAACTCACATCCCAGTCGCTTGAATCCCGAACTTCTGGATGATCTCAATCGCCTGGAGATAGGACAACGGTTGAGTGGCAAGGAAAGCCGTGGGGAGTTGGTCCAGCAAGTGCAGAAACTGATTAAAGAAGCCTATCCCAAACAGTGAGCTATAGTTTATAATTTAAACCGAAAAATTAAAAGAAAACCATATTTTCTGATAGCTCCAACTTGGATCTGGCGGAGAATCATATACTGGATGTTCTAAATTGGTCTTCCCAACGCTTGACTCTGCTCCAGGATCTCACCAGCAGCAAATTGAGTTTCCTTTGGGTGAAACCCTCAAATTTCTTACTAAAGGAACTCAAATCACAGCAGTTAACTAATCTTCTAAGAGAACTAGACTCCCAGCAAGACTTTAGCAAGGAAGAACTTAATGTTAAGCTGAAAAACTTTGCTCAAACAGAGCAACTAAAGTTCCCCCAGATGATGAAGGCCTTGAGAGCAGCCTTGAGTGGCTTAAAAGAAGGTCCTGGCGTGGCAGAAATGATGGAAATCCTGGGCAAAGCTGTAACCCTAGAGAGACTCAAAGAGGCCTTGCCCAAGGAAAAGCTTCAACTAGAAGAAAAAGTCTAATTTTAGTCAAGTTTTGTTATATATTCTTGTATATTGATTATTATATATATTTTATATTGATAACTGTTGCAAATTTGAGAATAAGATCAATGAGTAGACACACCACACTAAGAATCAAAATTATTTATGATTAATTCTCCGTCAGTTTCAGAAACTAATTTCTTGTCGCTCCCTTTTTGGCATTTTTCTCGCTTAAGCACCACTCCTAGATTAATTAATTAATTAATAATACACTAAACACGCTTAACTAAAGTCGCGATTGGAGAGTATAATGGGCGCAGCCAGACTCCAGCCGTAAATGAAGACGCCCAGCCAGCTGGAGATGATCTTGACCCACATGGAAGCCTCGTTGCCATTGAAGAGCTCAATATCCGAGTTGGGTCTGTCAAGAGAAAAGATTTTCCCTTGTGAAAACTAAGCTTGAAACTATGATAAGCTAAGATACTCACTTGTACCAATTGGTCAAAGTCATCATTACGTAAAGCGAGGCACAGACAAAGACCACATGGAACAGGGACCAGGAGTAGGTGACGCCCTCGGTTTCGGTGTCGTTGCTAGGCTTTCCAGAGGCCTCCTTGCCGCCGCCACCCGCCTCTGTGTCTGATAGAGCTTCTGTTAAAACTACATTAATTGGAGTGCAAAAAAGAGGAGCCGCCACAAGGTGTTTCACACAGTTTCAAGTATTCAAATCACCAAAAATAAGGTTAGTTGGGTTAATAAAATAAAGAGAAAAAGAACAAAGCGGCAAAGGCAAAACAAGTGTTAATAAATCGGTATTAGCTTGGGGTTTCTTTTTTATACAGCGAGCGAGAAAATGAAAAGTGAGAAGAGGTTGAGCGAATGCGTAAATGGAAACAACTGTGGAAATGTGTGTGGTGTGGGGGAAATGGCATGGAGATGAACAGGAACCTACCACGCTTCTCGCTGTTGTCATGGGTAATCTTGGACACCTCCACCGCCGAGCTAATGCAGTTGTACAAAATGCACAGCAGCCAGACAATCAGGCCAATAATGTTGGTGGTGTCAAAGGTAACCTTGGAGTTGTGAGAGGGCGGAGCCATAGTTGTGGTGGTGGCATTGCCTGCACCATCCATCAAGCCAAACATCCCAGGATTGCATTCCTTCTCTGTGATATTATAAAACAAACTTAAAACATACTTTAAACTGATTTTGTAGAGGAAAACCCACCCGGATTATTGGCCACAGCGGACCAGGTCAAGTAAATCGTGTAAAGCGTAACCAGGGAGCTCTGCAGCAAGCCCGAGTGTGGCAAACGCTCTTGGACAGCCGGCAAAATGGAGATAACGCTGATCACCAGGCAAAGTATGAGATTTATGGAGATAAAGAACTTGTTAATGCCGCAGCCAGTGCTCTGAAAATACATATAATTCATATAATTATAAAGTAAATAACAAATAAACTTCATTAACACCCCACTCACCGTGGTAAAGTAGATGTACAGCAGCGTAATTCCAGTCAGCGATAAGATATAACCCAACAGAGTGACCCCTGCGAGGGCATAATAATAACCACGACTGTTTTCAGCGCTCTCTGTAAGATGTAAACATGAATCATCTGCACATTTCACCCAAAAAAACCCTGACTCACCTATCCAATTCTCTGCCAGCGAGTGTGCAAAATCCACAATGATCACCAACTGAACAAGAATAAAGGCCAGGCCGCCTATTAAGCCCACCCACATCATGGCCGGCCCAAAGGAACCATCGGGAATGAAGATAGCACCAATGGCTGCCCCAAAGCACATCAAGAATTTCAATGGCCAAAAGTTGTTTTGAATGTGCGAGCGCGGATCCCGAGAGCTCTTCACGCCCAACATAATCACCGACATCAAAGCGAAGAAGCAGGCCATTCCAAAGCAAATCCTATACACGGCCATGTAGCCAAGCGCATACTCGCAGTCCACCTGAAGAGATCCACCCGAGAATGTGTCGATGGCCTTGGAGCTGTACGAGGAAGTCGAATTGATGCAAAAGGGCAGCTTCTTCAGCGTGTCCTGCAGTCCAGGAGAAAGGGCAATGGCCCCGAGGACAGTGCCCACCAGCAGGATAAAGGCATACATAAACCGGGACGAGGAGGCATTGGTGCAACTGGGACAGGCCGAGCAGCACATACTAGCCGCAGTGCCGCCGCAGCACATGGCGCACTGGAAAGGGAAAGAGGAAATTTATTCTAAAAATCCTTATTTTAGCTAAGATTTGGCACCAGAAAGAGGAAATGCATTGTAATAAGCTTAAACTTTGGTTTTATTTGAGATTTGACACCATATTTGACCAAGTTTTGTTTATTTAATGCAATAAACTTGATGATGCCTTAATTAATTAACTTAACTTAATGAAATTAACGTATAAATCATAAACATAAAAACAAATAAGAGAGATTTTGGGAAAATCCCTCGAAACATATGTTATTGATTTGTAGCAAAAGACCAGAAAATTCCATTGATAAATTGGTACACCTAGTTAACAGCTAATTATTCATAAATCTACCCACCTGAGCGGCCGAGCAAAGGCCCAAAACAGCTCCCATTTTGCGTTAAACGTATTTATTTGGTCGAATTGGAGAATTGCGTTTTTGTAAAACTAAACAAAAACCTTTTTGTTGTGAAAAATGTGGCTGCAGTATGGCGTAAATCCCAAAACAGTGTGACCAAAAAAAGTAACTATCGGTACAATTAATGGAATTTGGAAACTGTAAATCCATCAAGAGATTAAATTCTCAGATACATCGAATTTAAGAATTTTGAGGAAATTTAAAATAAAAAAATTTAGCTTTTATCAACAAAACGAATCAATTATAAGAGTTTATAAAAAAATTTAAAGTAAAAGTGTTACTTACCTATAAAGATTAAATTAATATTAATGACAAAACAAAATATATATTCATAGTTTGTTTGTAGAGGGGCGATCCTGCCGCTAAAATGTCCTTTGAAGGCACCACAAAAAAA